>PVKA01009034.1:11365-52535 GCA_004027165.1 Ctenomys sociabilis
AAAAAAAAAAAAAAAAAAAAAAAAAAAAAAAAAAAAAAAAAAAAAAAAAAAAAAAAAAAAAAAAAAAAAAAAAAAAAAAAAAAAAAAAAAAAAAAAAAAAAAAAAAAAAAAAAAAATCCAATCAAATTTGCTTACTTGCAATTCCTTAACATACTGCTTAGCAGTTATCCCCTAAAGTTAGAGAACATTACAGGTAACAGATCCTAATAATTATTCAATCATAAGACTTTGCCACTTTCATTTAATATGTGAATCATATGCATTCGCAGAGTCAACCAGAAGGGAAAACCATGAAATACATTTAATTTAACATCTACTTATCAATATGGAACTCCTCTGCTTGCTGAACATCACATACCATGTTCACATCAAAGAGTTAATTATACGAACACAGACACACACACACAAAATATACACACACGCATATACATAACTTTTTGTCTCTCCAGAACTTTTGATGACTTTGCAAAGCAACCAACAATGCAGCACAAAGACACCCGGAGTCACGCTGGGATGCCGGGGCAGAATCACATGACTCCACGGAATTCATTCCATCCTGAAAATTCCCAAACAGCAAACAGCAGAGGCAAATGGAATCAAATATCAGAGCCCGTCTGAGAGAGACCCGACACTCAGTCTTCACAAAATCTCTGGGGAAAGTTGCCTGCTGTGGCAAGGGATAAAGGAAACAGAAAATGACAGCAAGACTTCAAACATCAACTCAGGCTTTGGTCTTCCTTGGCCTCTTTGTTGTCCTGGAGGCAGCAACAATAGCATGCAGGAATGAAGAAGGTGAAGCCGTGGATTGGTAGGTACAAGGAATGTTGGGACTGCTGTATGCAAGCAGAAAGGCAGGGGACAGCAGCAGACTGGCTGGCTGTGAGCTTCCTCACAAGAACTGTCACCTTGCTTCATCCCTTAAAAATATTGAAAGTGTGCCAGCTACATGCCCAGGTGGGTGGGCTTCTGAGTGACAGTGTTTCCCACAGAGAAGGGGCTGAGAAGCCCCCGGGGCATGATACCGTCCTCAGCAGGGGACAGCTGGTAGCCACAGAAGTGGGGTTGAACTTGCCACTTTGGTCTGGTGGCAATGTTCTTTAATTACATGTGGCTTTCCCAACAGAACTTTTCAGCACGTTTTACAAGACTGAGGAGGGAGAGAAGGCAAATGACCTTTTTCTGCAACTGGAGAACGCTTTTTCCATGAGGACAAGGGGGACATGATCCCACGCAGCATTGTTTGGTTAACCTTCATTTTTTAAGTAGCACAAGCAGAGGTTGGAATAGGTAGAAAGTCATTGGCCTCTTCTACCAAAGAGACTAAATACAGTGCTGCATGAAAGCTAGAGATTCTCCTAGAGCTCTGATTCCTTTTTCACTCTTTAATTAGGGTGCTCAGGTTTGCCATTATAATTAACATCAAGCTTTGTGTGAACTTCAGGCTAAAGAATGCAGGTAATTCACTGAGTCAGTCTTCAGAGTTTTTAGCAGAGCTTGTCCTGAGTTTTGAGGATCCAAATAAAACACACACACACACACACTGTTGTCAAGGAGCTCCCAGATATGAGACAAGGCCATGAAGAGATCATAGATCCAACAAGGCTTCTTTTTTTTTTTTTCTTCCACCCCCCCAAGGCTTCTTTAAAGATAGTGATTTTGAGCTAAGTTTTAAGAAAAATAATAAAATAGCTAAGAGAAAAGAAATGCAAGGCGTCTTGGGTTGATCAAGGAGCCATGGAGTACTACAGGGGCCTGGAACAACATGGGAAGTTAGGACAGGCAAGGACTACTTTGGTATTGCAGGAGCTTCCAAGGAACCTAGGGAAATAGCAGGAGGTGAGGCTGGAAAGGTAGCTGAGCACCAGGAGGTGAGGTGAAGACTTGAACTTGACTTCGAAAAGGAACTGCTAAAGGGTCTCAAGTGAGAATCAAGTAATGTTAGATTTACATCTTAGGAAGGCCATGATGTGTATGTAAAAGGATGGATTGAAGGGGACCTACCTGGAACCAGGGACAGCAATCAGACTTCCACAGTACTGCACGGGAGAAGATACACAGACCTGAGCTAGAGAGGTAGCAATGGAAACAGAAAGAAAGGAATACTGGGAGAACACCTGGCAGTGTGTGGACTGCTAAGCGTAGAAGTAAGTTAAGGTAAGACTCCTAGGCTTCTGCAGTTGCATGAGGATTTTCTAATAGCATGGATGAGCAGATGTGGAGGAAAATACTATAAAATTGTGGACTTGAAGTTTTCAGAAAGAGATTTTTGTTTTTTATCTGGATCTCCACATTGCAGTCTGTGCTAGAAATAGCATGAAATTATAGTCCCCCAGGAAATATATTTAACAGTTCTAGTTATCAGTTAATGAGCAGTGGCACATTGCAGTCCACAAATGCTACAGTGGTGCACGTGGAGGACAGCCAGAATGAATCCCCTGAAAGAAAGCCATTTGTCTCCATTTGGATAAGCATTGCCCTAATTCCATATATCATAGACAAAGATGGCTAGGATAATACTCTATCCCCTCAACTGGCTTTAAGCAATGCAATTGGGTCTAGTTGATGTGCTGATGTGTATGTAGCCTTCAAAGCAATGCAACAGGTCTGTGTGGCCCTACTACTAAGGATAAGCCAGGCCAAGAGATGCTGTATTATTAGCTGGCACTGAACCTTGAACCCCAGAGCGGAAGGGCCAGGTGTCAAAGATGAGGCCACTGACCAAAAACACAAGATACTTCCTCTAACTGCGTTATGCAGATTGCTCCAACAGAATCCCGTACTCCTGCTCATCTTTCTCTGCACTTCGTAGAGGTGCTACTGTGACTCCTACCTAGCCCAGCTCATAGCACTCACATACTTCACAGAATTCTCAGTCATTCAACCCTGAGCCACTCCTCTCTTCACAAGTTAATAAAACCCAGGTTCAGCCCTTGGACATGGCCTTCATTCCAGCTAGCCACTGTTCTGAATGGACTTAGGACCCCTTAGCTCCCCAAAACTATAGATATGTCTTTGTGTCTTTATTCTCTCCATGGGTTACACTAGGAAGTGGTAGACTAGAATTCCATTAACTTTTCTCTATACTGATGGACCACCAAACTGTGATTAATATGTAAAATATACTTTTGCCACAGCTGAATATCCAGCAGGAAACTGGATAGTCAGCAACTTGCTACTTAGTTGCTACTTATCATTCACTAAGCAGTCAGAAAAGAGAGGCCATCAAGCTGGGAGAAAGCCTGTTCCTTCTTCATGTCAGGGCTTAGCCCTGTGAGTCACATAATGTAAGCAGGGAAGGAAAGTCCATTTGAAAGAAGTTCTTGCTCCCACAAGAACAAGAGGGATAAGAAGTTCCTGGGGGAAGAGCATTATTAGGTAACAGTGTGAGTATTACAATGTTCAATTCACGGTGAGTGTTTAAGGGCTAGTTATGGGGGTTCATGCTATTTGAAAATGTTTGGCCAGACAAGCAATTATCAGCTGGGAGCAATTTTAACCTCAGGGTACTTGTGAAAGCCTAGAGACATTTTTCATTGTAACACCTTGGGAATGCTACTGACATCTAATAGAGGCCAAAGGTCATATGATATACAGAACAGCTTCCTGTTTCAAAAGATGGGTGGAGCGTATTGAGAAGCTCTGGGATGAGGGATCTAAGATCACCTGAATACTCTGTGAGCCCACCCACCTGTACTTCCTTGGAGACATCCAAAGGAGAAATAATAGAAAACAAAGGACCTATATAATTAGTTGGTCTTAGGTCCAAATCCTCAGTGCATTCTGATAAGGAACATAGCATAGACCAGCCAGGAGCTTAAAGGAGCTCCCAGGTCCCTATACTATACAGTCAAATTTTATACCCAGTTAGCCACTGCAAAGAGATGAAAATGCCAAGCATTTATGGCAGAAGAGAATGAAGGTTTTCTGCAGTCCCTATCTCAGTCTTGTCCTTCTCCCCACTGCAACCCTAAGGACTACAGAAACACTATATGAGGACTTCCACCTCATGGATGTCAGGCACCAGGCCAGCTAATATCTTTCTTGTCAGAGTCACATTTCCTTTCTTGAGGAGGAGCAAGAAAAGAGAATGGAAAGGGAAAGAAAACTTGAGCAAATCCCCTTCCGTAAAGGTCTGTTATCAACAAAAGTGAAAGGGCCAGGGAGATGGCTCAGTGGAATAAGCACTTGCCTGGCAAGTGCAAGGGCCTGAGTTCAATCCCCAGTTCCATCAAAAAAAAAAAAAAAAAAAAAAAAAAAAAAAGAAAGATATATTCAGTGCTTGCCATGGGGACAGCCCCAAGAAAGCAGCTGATAAATGATAGTAATTCACAATTATTTACTTTTTCAGGTTTATTTTCTACAAGTTACCTAAAAGGCAAGATAAGGATAGTAGAAAGGCTGGACTAGAGTACCTTTACCTAGACTCCACAATTAGAAACTGGAGGAGGAGTAAACAACTAATAAATGCCACCAAGAGTGCCCTGGGGAGGACTTTACAACAGCTGTATGAAGCCTGTGATTCCAAGGTAGGTCACACTTCACCATTCATTGGAATATGCATAAAACAAATCTAACCTTCCAAGGTAGGTTACACTTCACCACTCCTTTTGAGTCATAGAAATATGCATAAAACAGAATCTCACCTTCCAGAAAGCAATTTTGGAAGACATTTTCCTCCTCACCCACCCAATATTCACCCCCAGCCCCATTCCAGAGACCTGAAATAAATAAGCTTACAGCTAGTCCAGGATAACAAACTGAATCAACATGGGCAAGACCTTTGGAAACATGGCATCATATTCTGTAGTATTGCAAAGCTGTTGATTCATTTGGCAATGTCCAATGACGACGTCACTGGGCAATGTATAAACTACTTCGCATCAAAGTCCTCTGGCTGCCAAAGCCTCTGTCAATTCATTTAGTGTTTGCTAGCTCATCTATCAGCTAGAAATAGGGAGAAATGACCTTCCCTCCTAAAAGGCAGGGTAGACCTGTGATCAGGACGCCATGAGTCAAGGTATTTATATCATGATGTTCATGAGTGGTAGAAATTCAAGTAGAGTTCCACTGGTCTTCCTTGAAGTCATTTTCTAAATGGTAAGTTGGACCTAAGGCTGTAGTTTCCAGGACCTAGAACTAACTTCTCTGAATGGAGATTAACCTGGCTCTCCAGACTCATCAGGCAGTGCACTAACCAGCCAGAGACAAAGGTGGAGCAGACCCGCTGGCTCAATGTGGGCAGCCTCCCAACATTCTGGGCTCCATCTGTTGAACAGTGACTGCTTTCCAACCTGGGGTAATGAGCAAAATCAAGCAATAATTAACATCCAGTTATAATCATCTATGTGTTTCCTAACAATAATTTACAGAGGAGCAAATGTATAAAATGATGCTGTCCCCATAAAGTGCTGGGCTTTCACATATGACAAATAATTGAATGCTCACTCCAAGACCAACTTAGCCTCCAGCGCTGCTGCATATGTGTATCTGAATATTTACTCAAAATGAGCAGGAAGCTGTCTCTGTGTGCTAATACTCATCTTATTCACCTGCCAGTAAGAGTGCCCTTCAGAGTGAAATTACAAAGTTAAAATGACTTTGTAAGCTGTTTGAAGGCATGTGATGTGCCAAAGTATTGTTCGAAGTGCTTTTAAAAATTATTTAATTTCAACAGAATAATCCTGTTTTGAATACGCAGACCATTATGAAAACTGCCTGCAGCTGCTTCTGTTTTCTAAATCTAGGAACTCAAACCAGAAGCGTAACCTATTAGAGAGAAAATAAATGCCTAAAATATTTCTTTCTCCGTCACAGAACTGCTGGGGCACCAAAGAAAAAAAGTAACATTGTCAAGGCTATGTCACTCACCTGAGCTGATGCACACTGCTCATGGGTTGGCAAAACCAGTAATTATCTTAGGAGGTGCAAACATAGCCCAGAGCCTAGGAAAGCGAAAGAGCAAACTGCTTTCCAAAATTTAAACAAACAAAGTAAAAAAGGTGGCATAAAGTAGAAGAGGGAAATTAGAAGACTGAGCTAGGGACATTTTCATGTAAAATTACTCAGTATTTCTTTTGTTTTATCATTTATTTATTTATTTATTTAGTGCAGAGTCTTGCTAAGCATCCAGTTCAGATTCATAGCAATCTTCCTGTCTCAGCCTCCCCAGTGTTGGGATTACAGGCATGAGCCAACAGGCCCAGTTTCAGGGTCAATATGGCACACAGCACTGGGGATTGAACCCCGGTTCTTGCCCTTGCCCTTGCCCAGCAGGCACTTAGACTGCCAAGTGATCTCCCCAGCCCCTGCTCAAGTTTTTCTTTCTTTCTTTCTTTCTTTCTTTCTTTCTTTCTTTCTTTCTTTCTTTCTTTCTTTCTTTCTTTCTTTCTTCCTTTCTTCCTTTCTTCCTTTCTTCCTTTCTTTCTTTCTTTTTTTGTACAGGGTCTCACTACACAGTTCAAACTCCAGATTCTCCTGTTTTCAGCCTCCCCAGCAGCTGGGATTACAAGCATGTGCCACCATGCAGGGACTCCACTGCCAGTTCAGTGTGCCCTGGGGGTCTGGTCAGCATGGCATGTGGTACCGAGGATGGAACCCCAGTGCCTGCACTTGCCTATGCAGGCACTTAGTCCACTGAGCTATCCCACCGGCCCTTATGCAAGTGTTTCCTACTTTAAAACAAACAAACAAACATCTGTTCATACAATGCTTTGAGTACTTGGTTCAAGGAAGAAAATGACAGAAAAGGGCCTGGTTTCCATAGTATTCTGTAGGGTGGGACTGAGTGTTCTTAGGACTGGAACTCTTGGCCATGAGAATATAACTTTCCCAGTTCCTGGCCTGGAATTGAATTTATAAGAGTAGAATGCAAGGTCAGACTAACTAATTTTAAATCTCAAATGTCAAGATAACCAAATTGAGTAGCTAGGTCACATTGCACTTGCTCCTCTTCCTTTGCCTTTCCGAGTAAGAACCCTCCACACAACCAAGTAGCACTTAGCAAACTACGCCGAAGTTGCCTATGCTTACCTGATGCATTGCCTGCTAGACTAGGTTTAGAGATGCCTCCATGTTTTTCCTACATTCTATAGTCAAAACATTATTTGACCCATGTGTTAAAGAACTAAAGTTATTCAAAAAACACCTGTGCCTGCCTATTTTAAGTCCATGATCACTTTCCCTTATCAATAGTCTCTCTTCTTGGGGAGATAGCGCAGTAGAATAAGTGCTTGCCTGGCAAGTGCAAGGGCCTGAGTTCAGTCCCTGGTTCCACAAAAAAAAAAAAAAAAAAAAAAAAAAAAAGTCTCTTTTCTCTTATTTAATTTTGGCTGTTCCACTCAAGGTTAAAAATTGTAAAAATTTATCTATTATAAGAATAAGGATCCTCATCAAATCTTCCCAAGTCCCTCTACTTTGTGTCCCCAAAGCACACAAAAAACCTCATTACCACCTACAGTGTTAGCTCACAGAATAAGTGTCAGAATACTCCAGGGGAAAAAAAAAAAAAAAAAAAAGAATACTCCAGGGAAGGATGGTCAAAATGCTCCTCTGTATGGGAAAGGATGGTGAGAAAACAGCTAGCTTTTCTGCCTGCCTGAGCACAGGAACTTACACAAACTATGTTGTGCATTTTTAAAATGTTTTCAGATAATGTCAAATAATTAAGTAACTGCAAGAAAGTCATAATTGGCCAACATCCTAGGGAAAAGGGGTTTGGTTTTGTTTTTAAGAAGATGGGTATCTTTTATTATGTCACAGATTTTTTTTTTTGTTATTATCAACATTATTGGCTTCAATAAAATTCACTATATTATGGCACAAATGAAATGGAACCATCTAGAACAAATAGAAACACTTTTCAAAGACACGACTAGCAAATTAATAATCTTATTTTAACTCATGTGTTTAGCCGTTTGGAGAATTAATTAACTGACACTTTTGCCTTACCAGAGGAAATCCAATATCACACAGTAAATTTCACCACTTTCTCTAAATAGAAAATATCAATTTAAAAAGGTAAATTGACACTGAGGAATGTGAAGCAAAAGCCCTCCCGTATCAGGGAGGAAGAGGGAATCCTGATTAAATTCAAAGCCAAGACCGGGCAGTGGAGCCCAAAGTGGGAAGAGGAAATCAGATGCTGACAGCCCACTCTGCACTGTGCCTACAATGTCAATGGAAGCAACCCAAGTGTGATCCTTGGCTGATTGTTCCCATCCCATTTTCTGAACGGATATTCCACACTCTTTTATCCTAGACTGGTTGGTTAACCAGAAATTTTATTTCAAACAAGAGAAATAGTAATACTCTTACACACAGATAATACGTAGTCTTCCTGTCATGTGAAGCAAAAGCACATGTGACTGAGAAAGGTTTTCATCCCCAGCCCACCTTGGTCTTGTGGAGCAGGACTTGTGGTGCTGAGGGAGCTTCCCATTGGGAGACGGGCATCTTCGCACATGTAGTAGAGAAAGCTCTGCAGTGTAGGCTGGCGGTTGGTAGAAGCGTTGTCCTTCAAGTAGATATGTGCTATTTTAACCCTAGTATATTTCTGCAGAGTAACGACACAGCCTATCTACTCTACAATGATGGAGCCCCCAAATCTGTGGGTTACAGCAGAAACTTGGGACACGCTAAAGGTATGATGACAGCTCTTTCCTGTTGGAAGTCAATAATCTCATCTTGAGTATCCTCATATTCCACACTAAAAAGAAACCTTTCATTTTTAATGGTTGTGCATTGGCTTATTGAAATGTCTGGTTTCTATACTAGTTTATAAAATAATTACATAATTCAATTTGACAATACACTGTTCAGAAATCCTCTTTTTTTATTTTTACATATGCTTTAGAGAAAAAAAATCCAGGTCATGACCACTGGGAATACCAGATAACTTATATCTATGCATGTACAAACACACACATATATAGGTAATTGTATAGCACATCAGCAATTATATATTATATATATGTATATATACATAAAATATGTATATATACATTTTAGCTAGATTTAGTGAGCTAAAAATGCATCAAGTAAGATTCACTCATTAAGTGCAGTTCCATTTCAAATAAATATTTCTGAAAAGTATTTTAAAATATTTGTTCTGGGGGGCTGGGGAGATAGCTCAGTTGAATACAGTGTTTGACTGGCAAATGCATGGGCCTGAGTTCAATCCCCGGCTTCGCAAAAAAAAAAAAAAAAAAAAAAAAAAAAATTGTTCATATAATAGTAATTTGTGTTATATATTTGTTCCCATATTACTATATGAGTAATTCTGTTAGGGTAATTTTTGGATATTCTTCTATTTATAAACTATGTGTATACATATATGTATACAGAAAAACTCAAAGTTCAGGTAAGCAAAAATCTGTATTTTTAATAGTTGTTCAATAAGCATGCTTAATCCTTTCTACTTCAAAAAATACTTATTTTAGAGCATTTTACAGGACCAGTATAGTGACTGCTTTTCAACTTAGTATGTCATGAGCAGATTTGTAGAGCAGTAGATGTTTTTTCTGAAGGTCCAGGTTGAAATGCTTGAGAGAGAAGTAGGGAATGCCAGCAAGCAAATCGCCTGCACTGCAGGCAACTGGAGACCACACGGGGCCAGAAAGGGGCAGTTACTTTTCACTTTGCTTTATACGTATATAATTTTTCAGGAGATGCTGAACACTAGTATTTGTAGAAAATTTCTGAAGTGTTTGAATGCTCACCGTAAATTCAAAGTTCTGAAGGCACCCTGCAAGCCTCATAAAGTATATCTGCATGCTGTGTTTGGCCTGTAGGTTGCCAATCTGTAGGCTCTGGTTAAGAAGATAATTTAGAGTAGCTGTCAAAGGTCATAAGCATTGAAAGCTTTTGCTTTAGTTGAGTTGTCCTCCTAATGGTCCTATTTACACAGAAACCAACAATTTCTATAAGAGACCACATTCTCCAAGCTCTCCTCCAGCAACCTCTGTCCACTACTTCTACTCGGCCCTGTTATTGCTGCAAAGCTTTGAGAAAAATAAAATGGGGTTCAGTGTCAAGTTCGGGCATTCTCCTTGCCAACAGCTACCCTAGGTCTGAGGCAGTCATATCAGGAAGTTGGGATTTTATCACAACGGCACATTCACCTGGGCAGAGGAGAGCGCCTGAAGGTCATCCAGCCGTGTTAGGCAACAGAACTTTCAACAATTTCCATTCTGACGTGGGTATTGATTCTATCTCTACCAAAAGAGCAATAGTGTGCTTTGGGGGGGGGGGGGATAACTAGCAGGCATTTGGCTTCCCCACTAACAAGAAGGCAAACATGAGTAAATTTTATATTTGCATGGTCATAGGCAAACTGGAAAGTCTAGCTGCCACGCCAGACCTATCCCGATATAGTTACAGTCAGAAATGCCCATTGGACAAGGGTATTTTTGCCAGGTCACAAGATGATGAAAGTCTTTGTCTTTTCTTTCTCTCTTGTTTTCATGGTAGTAAGCTCAAGAGACTTATCTAAACCTAATTAACCAGGTTGCTTTAGCATGGCTTCCGTTTTTCTCTCTGCCTTTTTTCAGACCTGTAGAATTTGGCGTTCCTTGTTTGATAAATGAATATTGGTTTCCCAAACCAAAGTACTACAAGTACATTTCTTTATTTGACAGTCTCTCTTTTAACTGTTTTTTGTAATCAAGCTTTTGAAAATAGCTTGGCTATTCAGCAGTGAAGACACTGTCTGAAGCGTGCCTAATGACTATAGTGTAACAAGGTCAAATTCCAATTTAGCAAATTCACATTCCGCAAAAACAGAAGCTTCCTTGTAGCTTCAGCATAAAATTTCTCTTCGCCTTCCCGGGATGGCTGTCCTGGCTCCCCCTTTTGTGGTGTCTTAGTATCAGCAATAGTATCGCGATGTCCGCATGTTTTTGAAATTATTGCAAGGTGGCGCTGGATCGTCGTGATAATCAGCCTCCAAAATTGCACTGAAGCATAAACAGGCTTAAATGTTGTGGCTCTGAGCTCCTATTGTAAAAGAAGCTTTATTCTTCTATGTCACCTGTGCTAACTGTGTCTTTGGTAGGCGCCCTACTGTGGAACAGAGTCCAGGGGTTCTGGCTGATTCATTCTGTTCCCCGATTTCCTCCAATTGCTGAAGAAGACTATGATTATCCAGCCACGGGGAGACGGAATGGACAAAGTGGCATCTGTATAACTTTCAAATACAACCAGTATGAAACAATAGGTAACATGGGAGGGCATGAAAAGGACAGAGCAATGTTGAGAAAGGGGTTGGAAAATGTACTAATGAATGTGTCATTTCGTTTGTTTATCCATAGACCCTCTGGTAGGTAGATTCTAGGAAGTTGGGAGTTGTTTGTTTCTTTGGTGTGGCGGATCCAACTCAGGACCTTACACTTGTTAGGTAGGAGCTTATGTCACTGAGCTGCCTCCCCAGCCCTGGTACCTAGATTTTAATACTGACTCTCCCTTGGCAAACTCACTTACTGAGCCTGGGTTCCTCCTGCTCCACTGGTTACCTTACAGAAATTGGTCAGGCAGAAGCAGTAATTGCAAAAGAATTCAAGAAACAGGCCAGTAACCAAAACAAGTGAAACAGAGAAATCTTACATGGGCCCTGGGGACGATAATGAACGAGGCTATTAACTTTCTCAGTTGCTTAAAGAGGCCTCAGGGGAGTATCATGCGCTGTGGCTCTACAGAAATACATGCCCACTGCTTGCAGATCTCCCCATTTTTCAGAAGAAACCAGAAATCTAGGGTGTGTGTATATAAGAGTGAAATTCTGATATTTTAAATACAGGCTCAATTTTTTTTTAATTTCTGTAGACCAAATGTTGCCTATATGCTGCCAACATGACACTTCTGAGCCAGATACATTTCTTTTAAGATCTTAAGCTCAAATAGACAAAAATACTTCTATTTGGGAAATTATGAGTGGGAGGAGGGAAAGGAGGAATATTGTTTTACCAGTTTTTTTTGCATTGAGTAAGTTGCTAAACAGTGGTTGACATTAACTTTCCTCCAGCTATAGGAGGCTTAGAACATGTTTCTCATCAAATTTCCAACTTACAACAAGGGTTGCAAGCCTGTCACCTGAGTCAAGCCCTATTGAGTTCATGTAACAGTCAGAGAATGAACAGCAGAGATAAGGTGTGCGTGCTGATAAGTTAATTATTTTGGAAACTGGATGATCCGTACAAGAAGTTCCCTACTTTTATATATGTACTTAGAGAATAAAAAAACATATGGCCTCCAGGATCACATTGTCTGAGATTGAATATTAACTCTATCAGTTATAAGTTTTACAACCAAGAGCATGTGGCATAAAGTCTTAGTTAATTCATCTGTAAAATAAGGTTAATGACACAATAGAACTTACCTAATAAGATGGCTATGAGGATTAAATGAATAAAAATTATAAAACTCACAGAACAATGTCTGGAACAGAAGAATTATTCAACAGGTGTCAAGCATTTGGATGTCAAATAGTTTAACCAAAAGCTGTCTGAAGGCCACTGCTTTTAAAAAATGGAATGCCTTTATTTGATGTGTTTTGTTCTATCTGTAAGATGTATAATATCAATAATCATTTCCATTTGTGTTTAAACCCTCTACTTTATTGTTTATTGATTCAGATTCTCAGCTCTTGGTCTGCAACCCAAATATCTATAGCTGCTCCATCCCAGCCACCTTTCACCGGGAGCTCATTCACATGCCCCAGCTGTGCACCAGGTTCCGCCCATCTAAGATCCCGGTCCGGCACCTCACCACACTTCAATCAGCCCAGGGACACACCTTCCTCCATTTTGCAAAATCTGATTCATTTCTTGACGGTATGAAAAACCATCATAAAACAATATGCTCTATACTGCTGTTGGACTCCCTAAGAATTATACAGACAATTATTGTTCAAGGGAAGCACTGTAGAAAAGAAGGGAGGAAAGAAGGAAAAAGAAAATAAGGAGAAAAATCAGGGATCATTTCAAATATCTGCCTCTTCACTTGAATAACAGGCTTGCTAATCCATCACAGAGCTATCTCACAAACAAATGCCGGGGAGCACTGTCTTCAGGTTCTGCTGGACATGGGGGGCCACGTGGCTACTTCTTCTTCCACCCCTCAAGCAGCTATTTTGAGCCTTGTCAAGTTTTTTATATAGCTCTGCCCTTCACAGACAGAGAAAGCAAAGGCCACTGAGGAGACCCCACACCAAAGTGCCCACTTTCCGACACTGTCATCTGTCTTCACTGCTTTTCTCTGGCTGCCCTTCCATCCCAACAGGGGTGATACACCCTCGGCCTGTGGAACCCCCGCTACCCTCCAACTACTGAGATGGGTTTGCTTGATCCTCTCTCCTTGTTTTCCTTTGAGTTTCCCATCCTACATGTTCCTTCTTCCTAGCATACAAATATTCCTGAAAACCCTCCCTCAATTCTAAATCACCTATAACTGAATGTGTCCTTTTTTAACCCCAGATTGCATTTTGAAAACCTCATCAAGGCCTTTGCTTGCTTGGTGCTTCTCCACTGAGGACCAGCTTTCATCTATGAAGACCAGCCTTCCTTATCACCAATAGTTGCTTTAGATTACCTCACTGTCCTCACTTTTTTGCTTTCTTCTTCCTTACATACAATTTATCAAATACCTACTGTTTGCCAAGCCCTATTTCAGTCACTAGAAATGCAAAACTTCACAGGATAGGAGCAGTCAACTATGTCATTTGTTACTGCTGTGTTTGTGATGTCCACCTGTCAGGAGTAAGTGATGGTTTCCTTTCCTGAGGATATTTGTAGGGACTTCACTAAGCATAAGTACAAATCTCACTCTCTCTTTTTCCTTCCATGCCTTAGATATCTTTGCGGCCTGGATAGCTCAACAGTTGAAAACACACTTGATAACAGAAACTTGGCAGCGAAAGAGACAAGAGCTTCCTTCAAACTGCTCCCTTCCTTACCATGTCTACAATATCAAAGCCATTAAGATATCTCGACAGTTTTACTTCAGTTCTTACCAGGACCATGCAAAATGGGGTATTTCCCAAAAAGGCACAAGAGATCACTGGACATGCATTGGAGACCTAAATCGGAGCCCACACCAAGCCTGCAGAAGTGGAGGCTTTATTTGTACCCAGAATAGGAATATTTATCAAGCATTTCAAAATTTAGTTTTGTATTATGAGGACTGTAATTAAAGTTGGTGCACTGTTATTGAAACATTTATACTGAGTCTAATATCATTAGAGACATTCTTTTTGTATGAAAAACCTCTATATACACTCAACATATCACTAACTAAAGCCGCTTTTGCATTTTATATTCTAATTAGTGAAAATGCCTCTACTTTGAAATTACATGTTATGAACATAACCGATATATGAGCACAGAGGTAACGAGAGAAAAAGGGTCTTTTCCAGCCTAGTCAACTCCAGTTGTTCCTAGATTAACTGTCCATTTGGTAGATTAACTTTCATTTTTCTTGCACAAAGATATTTCTTATTCTTCTCTTTATCCTTTTCTGAAGAAAGAACAGCATGTTCCCAGAACTTCTGTCCTACTTGGTCACATTATTCTTACAGTACTTTCTCACTGGCTTATGGTTCGGTCTTGTCATTCTCACAGGTGCCACTTACTAATTGTATGCTATTAGACCACTCTTAAATTTTCTGACCCCTGTTTTTTTTTAATTTCTTTCTTTCTTTCTTTCTTTCTTTCTTTCTTTCTTTCTTTCTTTCTTTCTTTCTTTCTTTCTTTCTTTCTTTCTGTGTGTTTTAGGGAAGGGTCTACAGGGTGTTCAGGATCTCACTACTAGATTGGACTCTTAGTGATCTACCTGGTTACAGCTCCCAAGAACTGGGATCACAGGCATATGCCACCAAAGCCCAGTCTCAATTGCCATCTCAGAGGTGGGGGTGAGGTCACGACCAACACAGCAGGCCTGGGGATTGAACCCCAAGCCCCTGCGCCTGCTTGCAAACACTTCAATCCACTGAGCTATTTGACCAGCCCTACCCTTGTTTCTTTAAATCTATGATATGGTCAAGAAAATATCTGGATATGGTCACGAACTACCACATATCATGAAACATGGTTAACATTAAAAATAGGAATGAAATTTGAAGCTGAACCCTGCTCATTCAGCAAAAAGAGACAAAAACATGTTTTAGAAATGAGTAACACTTGTCCAAAAAAAATTATAATCAGATTAAGAAGAAATAAAGGTGTAACCAAATCTTTCAATTGTAGGAAATAAAGAAATGCAAAGAAACCAAAAACAAATCTCACAATCTTAGTTTCAATGTTTCCTATGCTGGGGTTGTTATCACTAAACATAATTATTACATTAATGAAAAACTTATAAAAATTAATTACTTAATAAATTTGAGATATAGTTTCTAAATTCAAGATTACAATTTAACAAAAGTAAACACATTAATAATTAGAGGTAGTATTTATTGAGCGTTTACTATGATAGAATATATTCAGCCCATATTTTCTTATTCTATGCAACAATTCTGAGGCTTAAAGAACTTCAACAATTTGCTTAATTTAAAGCTAAGCTTGTAACTTCTATTCCAAGATAAAATAAAAGGAAATGAGACCACAGGATAATAACTATCCTAGGACATCAATACCAAAAAAATTCATGGCACCTAATGATTCAATTATGAGCAGAGAAAAAACTGTTTTTCTGCCATAAATAAGTATAATCAATAGGTATGCTGAATGCTATCTAGCTAACTTACATTATGAAGAGACCCCCCCAAAAATGTTTTGGCTGCTCAGAAAGTTTTTAAATTGAAATAATCTCAATAAAACAAGATTATTAGAGGAAAATCAAATACAAGGTGCAAACCTCTAAGATAAAGTAGCCCAAAACTTAATTCAAAGATATAGAGAAGAATGAATAGTAAAAGTGAGAGAATTTTGTTGAGCTACAATTTCACAATAAATTGAAAGTTCTTTTCCAAATGGTAAATGTAGATCTTCTTAAAAAAAAAAAAAAAAAAAGTGGCTGAATTCCAAGCTCATCAAAAGAATCTGAAGACAAAGAAGAAAATCCAAATCAGATTCTGTAGAATACAGAGTGCGGAAAGAAGAAAAGGAAGGCGTTGGTCCAACTGGACAAGTACAAGAAGGGCTTGGTTTCTGCAGAAGGGGAGAGGGCAGGTGTTTAGGCACTCATTTAGATGGGCATTGGACAGTCCTCTTCGTTCAGCAATACTAAATTCTGATGTTGGAAAGAAAGACTGCATCTTGGAGACTGTGATTGTCTGCAGAGTCACAATAAAATAAAGAGAATAATGTTATTTTCCTTTCTCAAGTGTGTGCTCAGGACTGTGACTCAATGGCGCTGATCTCTGTAGGGTCATGGTGAAGACTCTTCAGAGAATCCCATCATTGAAAAAAAGCTGATGCACTTCAGAATATAGATGTTTTTATTGATTGTGGGTAAAAGGGAAAGATTTGGGGATATGTGAATGAATAAAAAGTTCTAAACAATGGCTTAAAATACAGGGATGAAAGACTTATGTTTCAGATGAGAATATATTGGCATCAAACAGTGAAAGATTGTGTCTGGCTAGCAACTACTTTATGTATTTGTAAATAAATGAAATCAAAAACAGAAATGGACTGATGGCCCTAATTAAATTATAGGATGAAAGGAATACCATGATTGCTGCTTGACCCTCACATCTCTCTAGAAAAGCTCTTGGTCACTGTCTATTGTCATCAAGGAACCACTCCTGTCCAGCTCCACATGACTAGACCAAGAATGAGACTGTGACAGCAAAGACAAGCCACTTCCCAGGCCAAGCTAAGGCAATCAGAGAACGTAAAGCAGGTGTACTGGACTGAGTCTGGGGGTTTGGTCACTTGATCTGAAAGATCATGTCTTGACCCCAGCGTCATCATTTTCTGCTGTGTTTATGCTAAACTATAAAAATGCTGGACTTTAGAACCAGTAGAATGGTGCCGACACACATGAAGAAGAACAGAGAGAGTGTTAGCGATTATAAACAGTCCTAATGTTAGTTTCTCATGGAACCCAGCTATTCTTCCTCATTCCATGTTCTACAAGATGCCCTTCTATCTCCCATCAATTGTTTTTCTCTTAGTTTAAGTTACCCCGAGTAGCTTCTTGTTTCTCACAAGCAAATAATTCTTGTCTAAACCACATAGAAACAAGAATGACATTCACATGTGATGTCAAGTCATTTCATTTGAAGTTATAATTGAAACATAGCTCATAAAGATTCTTAGAGTCTCACAGTGTTGGGTGTTTCACATCAACATAGAATATGGATTATAGAAAAAGTAGACCTGAGATTAGAAAATAGGATGGAAAAATACACTTTCACAGGACAAACAAGGAAGAATTTGGGGCAATGAAGGAAGAAGGATAGGAGAAATATTCAGACATTTAGTAAAGATTTCATTCAACTAAATTAACTCTTGATTGACTTCTGGCTTAATCCACTGGCAACTTCATCTCACAAGGAGTAGATGTAAGGACCAGAGGAATTTCAACTCTGAGGCTTAAGTCTTACAAACAAGGAGGATTTCTTTTTGGGGAGAGGGGGTTAATGAAGATAATGGTTTGTTAGGAGAAAATTATACCTGGATGATCATCTGGGAAAGAAAAGCTGAATATTGCCTACATTTAGAAGGTCTAAGATGGAATTACAAAGGAAAATACAATTGAATAGCAGCTGAAGAGGTTAAAATTAAAATCTGATTCTTATTTCTCCTCAAAAGAGAAAGGCTCTAGAAAATGCACTGTAGCCACACCACCTATTTTTTTTGCAAGCTCAAAATGTGTATAAGTTAGGAAGAAAATGGCCAATAAACGAAGAAGAATTAAAAAGGGCATGAAACACCATACAGAAATACATGAAGGTTAAGACTTCAATAGCCATTGTTTACAAAACCTGCTTATGAGTGATACAATATGTTGTATAGTTATGATTGGATCAGGAGCTAATTATAATTTGTGAACAGGAAAAATAAATCTTTGTCTCTTTTTTTCTTCTCAGTGCAGATGAATAATTTCAGAATAAGAAAGTAGAAAAAATAATTAAATGAAAATCTCCACAGAGTAATTTTGAAAGCCCATAGCTTCCTACAATGAGATTATGCTTACAGGTCCCATAAATGACAGTGAAAATTACTGAAAGAACAATGATCTTTGAAGACATGTACCAGAAAAATAAATGTTATTTTAATTTTTAAAAACAGGTGGAAGACATGGCCTCAAATACATCCCCTAGCCTGGACCCTCAGTGGATCTTTAAAGGACTACATTGAAAGTACTTGAAACAAAGAACTAGACAGTTTGCAAATGTCAGCCGACCAAGACTGTCTATGAATCAAGCAACTATGCCTCATTCCCATTCCTGACAAGAGTTAAAGAAGACTAGAAGGTTCTAAAACAGTTGTAGATATAGTAGACGTGGGCAACAACAAAACAAAGATCTTCCTGGGTACCTTATGGTCAATAGTATAATTGTGAATTAATGAGAATGCAATTCAGTGAATTTGTGTATTATTCAAATAGTGGCATAGTACACTTGTGCCAATTTGGGAGGAAGTTCTCAGTGTCACACTGAAGATGTACACACTTTTCCCCAACTGAATACATTAGACATACTCTGTGCCAGGCACAATGATGAGCAGAAGGAGCAATCAGTAACACAGTGTCTGCCCTTCTAAGTTTTCCAGTGGATCTTTAATCCTCTTCCAAATACATTTCTGTAATACTAGGGGTTAAAACCAAGAACTTTTCACTGTGGTACATCCCCAGCCGACCTTATTCTTTACTTTGACACAGGGTTTTGCTAAGGAGCTAAATTACCAGGATAAACTCAAACTAGTGATCACCCTCTTCCACCTCCCAGAGTTCTGAGATTATAGAACAAAAACAGGCTCAGATGACTGCTATGTCTTGGTTCTTAAGTATTCCTCAAATCTCCCTTTGGTAAAGGCTTGGTCCAAGAGTGGCTCTACTGCAAGATTATATAACATTTCAGAGATGGGGCATTATGGGACATCTTCAGGTCCCTGGAGACATCCCCCTGAAGGTGACTGCAGAATCTCAATTCTTTCTTCCTTTTCTTGCTTCCTGGCCCTAAGGTGAGCAATTTTTCCTGCTGTCTACTCCTACCATCACATGGTACCTTGCCATAGGCCCAAAAGCAGCACAGGCCAATGTATTGTGGTCTGAAATTGGACTCTCCAGAATAAGGAGACACAATAAACTTCTTCTCCTGGTAAGTTGATTCTCCTGGGTATTTATTCTAGCTATGAAGAGCCAACACAAAGACTTCATTGAGTATTTGAAAAATACATGTATTAAATCTGTGTATGACAAACAGGTAAGAAAAATAGCAGGAGTGGAAGATAACAAAATTGCCTTCCCAGAAAATCTTGAAATGTATGGTAAATCAAATGATATGAAATACAATAAGGATAGATGTTTTGATCCAAAGCAAAACAATCATCATAACAGAAATATGGGCTGAAGGGTCATTGTTTACTTTATCAGCAAACAATGCAGAAAATACTCCAGAGATTTTGGCAGAAAATTTAACACAACTGCACAAGGTAATTGGCTGGAACAAGAAAAAAAAAAAAAAAAGGCTAATGTCATCTTGAGTTGTATGAACAGAACATACATTGAAAAACGTAAGGAAACGGGCCTGTGCTATCCTCTGATAGTGGTCTATGCCTTTATGAAGAGTATAGAAAGAGTAGCGAATGTGTAGAAGAAATTAACCAGAACAGAAAACAGTTCCTGAGTAAAAGGAACAGTGGAAAGAAGTGAGACTGCCTACCTACGACCCGGCTCACTAGGACAGGGAGATGTCTTCAAGTGTATAAAAGGCTGCTTTATGGAAGAATCTGTAAGAAAAACATGGAAACATTGAACCAGAATCAGCTGAAACTAAATACAAATTGCGTTACATAAATCTTCCCCATGGCTACCAGCGCTACAAGATCTACCCAGCCATTTCTCCAGCCCTTTCCCGTCCTCACAACTCTTCATCCAAAGTCCCTCGTCCTAGCTCTCACACTCACCAAGGTCAACCCTACCTTAAAGCACATGCTTAATCTTCCTACTGTCTAAAACCTTTTCCTCCCCGTGTGCATATGATAGCCCCTTCTCAGCATTATCATCTTCAGTTTTAAAATATTTTTTTCTAGGTGATCTGGCTATTGATGGAAATGGGGTGGTGACAGTCTCCATTGTAACTTTCTCAGAGTTTATCTTTTTATATCAAGTAAAGTTTGCCTCATAAAATTATGTCCAATATTAGGTTCATATATATTTATAACTGGTATGCCCTTTTGAATTGATCCCTACTCCATTATGTGGGGACCTCCTTTGTCTTTCTTTTGACTCAGCTTTTGACTCAGTCTATTTTTGTGTAGTACAAGTGTAGGTATTCCTATTCACTTGTCCATTTGCATGGGATGTCTTTATTCATCCCTTCACTGTATGCCTTTATCAGTGAAGTGGCTTCTACAGGCAGGATATCATTAGGTCTCATTTTATCTTGTTAATTCAGCCACTCAAACTACTTTCCCTGAAGATTTAATCTGTTTATATTCAAGGTTATTATTTACAGTTAAGGAGACACTCTTATCCTTTTGCTAATTTTCTTGTTTTGAATCCTTTTCTTTCCATTTTTCCTTCTCTTATCTGTCTGTGGTTTGGTGGCTTTCTACATTGATGAAGTTCGATTACTTTTGTGCCTTTCATTTGTATATCTGCTTTTACAGTTGCATTTATACATTTGTGCATTTCCACTACAGTAGCTACCTTCCTTTTGCTTATCTTGCTTTTGGTTTTGTATATAAGGCTCTTTTTTTTTTTTTTTCAGAACCAGGGATTGAACTCAGGCCCTTGCATTTGCCAGGGAAGTGCTTATTCCACTGAGCCATCTCCCCAGTCCCATAAGGCTCTCTTAAGCATCTCTCATGAGGCTTGTCTGGTGGTGGTGAACTCCTCCTATCTATGCTTGTCTTGAAAAATCTATCTTCCTTTTCTTCTGCCAATAACTTTTCTAGTTATATTCTTCTTGATTGAATTTTTTTCTTTTAGAACTTGAAATGTGTTATCCCCTTTCTATAAAGTTTCTGCTGAAAAAGGACAACCTTTTGACTACTGACTTCTATTGATTGTTTCCTTAAATGTTAGTTGGAAATTTTTTCTTGCTTTTTCTTTCTTTTACTTTTTGTTTTTGGCTGAGCCAGGAATTGAACTCAGACCCTTGCACTTGCCAGGGAAGTGCTTATTCCACTGAGCCATCTCCCCAGCCCTTGTTTTGTTTTTTAATTCTCCCCTTGTCTTGGTCTTTTGACAGTTTGAATGTAATACAGATATTATTTAATCAGTTTTACTTGGGGCCCTTTGATCCTGCTAGACTTTAATGTCAATATCTTTCTCAAAATTCAGGAAATTTTTGGCTATTATTACATTGAATGGATTTTGCCTACTTTCTTTTCTTCTCTTTGGGAAATAGCTATGACAGATACGCATTCATCTTATAATGTTTCATAGACCTTCCTTATTCTAGCTTTTTATCTCTTTTTAACTTTATCTGACTGGGTTATTTCATCAGATTTGTCCTCAAACTCAGAAGTTCCTTTGCTTGATATAACTTGCTATTGAGGTTCTGAACTGTATTTTTATTTGATTTACTTTTTTAAAAAATTGATGGATTGATTGATTTGGTACAGGGTCTTGCTACACAGCTCAGACTCATAGTGATCCTCCTGTCTCAGCCTCCCCAGTGCTGGGATTACAGGCATGTGCCTCCACATCCGGTTTCAGCAGCTGGCACAGCGCAGGGCCAGCATGGTATGCAGCACCGGGGATTGAACCTGGGTCTTTGCACTTTCCAGGCAGGGGTTTAGCTCACTGAGCTATCTCCCCAGCTCTTTTATTTGGCTTATTAAGTTTAGCTCCAAAGTTTCTCTTTAGTTTGTTTTTATAATCTCTATTATTTCCTAAATTTCTCACTCCTATCATAAATTGTTTTCCTAATTTAATTAAATTCTTTTTCTCTGTTTTCTATCTCAGAACGTTCCATTAGAATTGTTCTTCTTTAATCATTTTTCAGACATTGCCTTGGGGTTTGTTGCTAGATAATTGTAATGTCTTAGGAAGAATCACATTACTTTCTTCTTCATATCCTTACACCCACAAGCATGTGTGCACATCTGGCAGATCTGTGGTCTCTTCCAGTTTTATAAGCTGTCATTTGTAGTATAAAGACTTTCTCTTCAAGATGGCTCTTAGACTGACAGTTTAGTATGACACCCTTTGTATTGGGCGTGTTTACAACGGGGTGTAGAAGCATAGCTTCCACATAGCTTCTTTAACTGTTGTCAGCAGCTTGAGGCACGGCGTGCGTAACAGCAGAAACAGAAAACCCACCTATCACCGCAGGGCCTGCAGCGGGGCGGGCCCCAGCAGCCCAGCTGGAGCTAACATGCGCAGCCCAAGTGTGGCGCAGCCGCCGCGAGCCCGCATAGGTGTAGGGCCGCGAGCACGCATGGCGATGTGTATATAAGTGCACTTGCCAGTGTTAATAGGCCGCTCGAGGCTGGAGCCACTCCAGCAGCCTGGAGAGCTACCCTGCACACGTCAGTGAGGGCGGGTCATGGCTGGGTTTGAGCGCCAAATGGCACCAAGCAACAGCAGCCTAGGTAGGAGAGGGTGTGATGTGAACTGAAATCCCACTCTAGAGCAGGGCAATATGGGTGCTTCTTAGTATCTCCCTTAACTAGGATCAAGGTCTACCAGGACTGCAGGATGCCCCAAACAGCAAAACTTCAGGTGTCCATGGTATCAGTGGGGGCTGTGGAACTTTTTTCCCATTTTGTGAGGACTTCTCTAGGTTCATATTGATCTAGACTGGGGCAACAAGGTGATTGATGTAGAATTGTATATATTCCATACCTTCTTCATTCCATATTACTACATTCCATATGCACCACATTCCATATGCACTACAGTCCATATGTACTATATTCTAACATTCTCCCTCAAATACTCTACCCAAGTGGCAGCTATTTCATGTTTTTAATCCTTGTTTGTGAGAGAAAATCATATCTTATGTCTCTAGTTAGCCATCTTTCCAGAAGTGCAATATTGTCTTCATGGGAAGACAGAGATTTCTGTGTTTTATTCAGCGTTGAATTCTCAGCCTTTAGTGTCATCACTGGATTATCAGGGATTCAAGAAATATTGATGGAATGAATGAATATAAAAGATGGCAGGATTGACCTAAATAAATGCTTGAGGGAAGAGCAAAAGCTCATTGAGAGCCTGGGATATCCATGCATAGATTGAAGAAGATCATAAAGTCCCTTTCAATTCTGGAAAAAATTCTATAACCAAGTACAAATTGTGGCACTCTTAGCTCAAGGGAGATGATTAATGAAGACCAAAATAATCCAATAGCCTTCAGTGACTAAGGGAGATTTAGGGGTCTTTGAGGACGGGAGGAATTCACAGTTAAAACAGAAGAGAATATGCTTTAGGAGAAAAGAATAGTCTGAGTCGATCTCTGAGGCAGACCTGAGTACCCCACAGAGAGAAAATAACTGCTTAGAAGCTTGCTCCACTGAAGCAGAGGACCTACTGCTGGAAACTTGGAAGAATAAGCCTGGGCTATGATGCAAGATTGAGATTTTAAAACCAAGAAAGGTCTACAATGACAAAAATATGCAAGGTACTACTTACTGTAACTGTCCTATTAACAGTTTTGAAACTATTTCATTGGTATTTTCATCATTAAAATGAATAAAAATTAAAAAAAAAAGCAGTGCTTTCATTAGTATCTTTTTTTTTTTTTTTTTTTTCTCTTTTTGAGACAGGGTCTCACTATGCAGTTCAGGCTGGCCTTAAGCTCACTTTGTAGCTCAGGCTGGTCTCGAACTCACAACAATCCTCCTGCCTCAGCCTCCCGAGTGCTGGGATTACAGGCCTGCGCCACCACGCCCGGCTCTCATTAGTATCTTTTAAAGAGAAATCATTTAATTTTTTGTTACTCTTACTGATCCTCTTGTGTCAGCCTCCCCAGTGCTGGGATTACAGGCATGTGCCACCATGCCCCATTTAGGAGGCTGGCCCAGCCACAGTTGGCACAGCATGCAGTACTAGGGGTTGGACCAGGGTCCTTGAGGTCCCCAGGCAGCACAGAGGCAGCGCTATCTCTCTAGCCCTTTAATTGGTGTTGCTGAGACAGACGAACATCATGACAAAGGCAGTGATTTAAGGAAGTTCATCTCTAGTAGGTTCTGTCTGAGCTCTGTAATTGATTTGAACTAAATCATGTCTCTTCAGTTCTGAAACAACTTGTTCTTTTCTATTTTAGCTGATGTTAGTGGGCTTTTATAAAATTTCTGATGTGAAATGATGAGGTCTTGGCTAACCTAGCAACAGCTGAAAAAGAAAATGATCAATGTGAGTGACATCTTTTTTGAAACTTTTGGGCCAGCCGAATAGCTCAGCGGATTAAAGCGCAAGCAGGAATAGGGGTTGGCAGTTTGACCCCCAGGCCTGCTGAGCCAGCCCCACACCTGGGGCACACTGAGAAGGCAATTGAAACTGGGTGAGGTGGCACATGCCTGTAATCCCAGCTCTTGGCAGGCTGTAAACAGACAAATCACTACAAGTCCAATCTAGTAGTGAGACCGTGAACACCCTGTAGACCCTTTCCTAAAAAGAATTAAAATATAGAATAAAACTTTCCAGATATCATGTCTAAATTAGTATCTATAGTTATTTCCATAATAGGCCTGAGTATGCAGTAGGCATTCAAAAAATACTTACTTACGTGCTGTGAAACACATATTACTGAACGTTACCAAGATATCTACAAAATATCCAACAAGATAGTTTTGTGTAAGAATGGTAAGAGGTTTCCACTTGTTCTCACTGAGATTCCTTTGTTATCAGTGTCCCACAGCAAGATTGCAAAGATGTCCTCTATGTAAATAGACAGCCCTTGTGACCTATATGTCTAGATCCTACTAGAATCATGTTCTATACAGAACTGTTGTTACAACTTGATGGCACCCAACCGGGTCTTTGTGAGGCTGCACTCTCAGGGATTCCACTGATTCCTTCCCATCTTGCTAGCAACTGGTCTGAATATAGTCTTTTCTAATTAATCTTTAAAAGCCCATCCCCCTTCTCATTCTGGCCATCTTTTCTGATCCTTCCATTTAGAAAAAGTTTTCATAAGCCACAGATCAACTAAACTGTCTCATCACTCAGTAGGCAGTGGCCCATGCCATGCAACGTTGCCAATGTCCACTGGAAGCATCACTGTGACTGACTCTGGCTCAGGCAGCAATGGCCAAGACCTTGACTGTCCTGGCCTCACTTTTCTCTTCCGTATTAGTTGGCTTCTTTTGGTTTCTCTCTCTCTCTCTCTTTTTTTTTTTTGGCAGAACCGGGGATTGAACTCAGGCCAGTGCACTTGCTGGGAAGTGCTTATTCCACTGAGCCATTTCCCCCAGCCCTTTGATTCTCTTTCAGTGTGTCCCATTTATTTCAAGGATTGCTTGATTGTTTTTTGTTTTGTTTTCCACATTTTTTTTGCAAAGCTCTTTGGAGGAAATGTGAAATGTATTGTTTTTGAACCAACTAAGAATGCCCAGTTGAAATCGGGAGAGAGCATAGCGTGGTATAAAATCAAATCACACAGCCTGGATGCAATACTTGGCTCTGTTGACCTTGAGCAATTACCCACTGTGTAACCTTGAGCAAATTACTTAACCTCACTCTAAGCCACTGTTGAACTGAAAAACAAGAATGTTAATAATAGAAGTATGATAATTATGTAGAACAGCTCAGTGTGTAGCCCTTAACTTTCTTCCCCCACTCTCAACTGCCAGAACAATAATCAACATTAACTATATTAATTAACATAGAAACTGCAAGGTTGATGCAAAGCAAATGTTCTGCCTATCCCACATTCGAAATGCTCTGTTCCTTGAAGATTCAGTCCCACAGATTGGATGGAAATGGAGCAAAAGAAGCACAAATGATGCTTGAATCATTCCCTTTCTCCTCAGTGAGAATGCTTTTCCAACAGTAAACAAAACAGTCAATTTTTCATCTCATATTTGAGAAATCAAGAGGAAATAAGTGGAGGACATATTCTCAGAGAAGATTAAGCCAAACACACTGTGAGCCTTACAAATATCCACGAATGTCCTTTGCAAATGTAAACATTCCTGATGCAGCATTAAGAAGCAGACTAAAGGGCACTGCTGCAATTATTTGCAGAGCAAACAGGCACAAAGCATGAGATCAGTATTTGAAGGCTCAAACAGCCTCCTATGATTTACTTAAATCCTCAAAGCCTGCATTTCATCACCTGTGAAATGGAGAAAATGAGGAAAAATAGCACACATACAATTCTTACGCCACTTAAGCACTCAATATATATTGAATTCCTACTCTTCTGAAGCAAAGTTCACTAAATGAAATTGCATGTTCCGGTCAGGATATCTCTCATCTGAACTGTGCATTGTGTTTTGGTACAAAGAGGACTTTGTATATTAGGCAGGCAGAGGTCCAACCAATATATGATAATTTACTTTGGCACTGACAGAAGTACTTTATGTACCAAATAGCTAGTCTAGGTTCTTCTTTCATAATCTTTGTAAATAGAGAAGCCACCAGTTTGCTAGGTGACTGCATTGCTAATGGAACCCCAAGATCCTACCTTCTTCGTTCATGTTTTTCCTCATTTCCTGTCATACCAGGAAGTTTCCAGAGGCTTGGCAGGAACGCTCTCTACAGGTGATCTTTTTTAGATATTTGGGCCCTAGTAAGCTCCTATTATGTTCAAGCATCACTGTATGGTGTGAGCTGTCTAAAATACATATATTTGTATACACAAATATATGTATATTAATGTGTTGAACAAATTTATATAATGTTACTAAAATTAATTTGGATGATGGCTGATGTATTTAAAGAAGTAATGTATCTTTACAAGGGTATAATTTGCATATAATAAAATATACCCGTTTTTAAGACCATATTTGGGTAAATTTTGGCAATATAGCATCTCCCCTCAAAAGTTTTTCATGCTGTTTTTATTTATTTTATTATTTTCAGGCCCTTTTAGATCAATTTCACCCCCCAACCCCTATCCCCAACCACAAACCTGTTATTTTTACTGTACTTTGAGTTTTCCTTTGTTGTGAGGAATTAACTAAAAAAAATTTTTTTAAGAATTGAAATAACTTCAAGGCTATTGTAAACAAAAAAGGAAACAAAAAAGTCACATAATTCAATAAGTTTTACAAAATTGATTACATATTTCGCTCCCATATTCTACTAGGGTAGAATTTTTATTTTCCTACTTTGCACCCTGACCCTAAATAGTCTAAAGTCACTGATACCACCCCCAAATCATCAGCTCAGCATTTTTTCATGAACTGGTGGGTTTTCGCCCAAATCAGAAAACAAGGAAACAGACGCTTTTCTCAGAAAGTTGTAGATGTCCAACATTGATAATAATCCATGAAGATGATCATTTAAATTAGTCCCCTTCTTTAAATTATTTGTATAAATACAAAGAATAGTATTATGTGTTATTAAATTTGTGACTTGTTTTATCTATTTCATTTTTGTACTTTCTTACCTGAAATCAGGTTTTACCTCCAAATCCAACAGCCCTGAGAAAACTTATTTCATAAAACCCAAGTGAGAAAAATTGCTTGGGGGAGAGAGAAACAGGAAGCTACTTGGACTTTTACAGCCTTGGGGATCTCATTGTTGACAATTTAACAACCAGAATATACTTAATAGGCAGGTGCTTGCTGTATAAACGTCAGGTGCAATGTTTTCCACGGGTAATTTCATGGCAAGTGATTGCTGAGAAACTCATTGGCAGCTACTGGCCAGATCTCTAACTATATCCCATCTCCCCTCTGAAGAAGGGGTTCTATCTGCACTTTGGTGCCTGATGCATAGCCCTCTACATCTACACTTGCTCCAGACCCTTCAAAGGGAAGGACATTAGAATATTCCAACCATCACTTCTAGAAACAAAACCATCACTTTACAGGTCTTAAATTCTGCATCCCTGAGACCCAGCTTCCTCTTGTGCATTCAAAACCTCCAGGAATAAAGAAGGATGCAAAATTAAAAAAAAAATCATTCCTGCCATTAATATGGATCCGATCTAGAGCCCTGATCCCAGGGGAGGCAGCATTGCCGCACCTGCCACCTGCGCCTTCCTCCTTGGGTGCATGTGTGCTCAGATGGCTGAGTAGCCCAGAGAGGCAGTGCTTCCTCCAGAGAGATGTAGACAGAGGTTCTAACTACAAGGTAAACTGTCTCTTGGGGAGCTGTTTCCTAGAGAGCAAGAAAAGAAGGAATGAACACCTAGGAACTTCTGCCAGACACAAAATAATTTGGCCTCACTGACAAAAAAAAGAAAAACAGAACCAAAGCACTGGATTTGTGACTCATTTGTAGCAGTGCCCAAGAGCACAGAACCATCTGCAGATAAGGTTTAATCAGAGTCTTAGCCTGGTGACTCAGATTCACATCCCTCCATGAGGAGGCTGTGTGTCTGGTGACCAAGAGACAAGGCTCACCAGCCTTGTCCCTACATCAGAAGTCAGCTTACAGCTAGGCCTCAGGATTCCCTTAGCACAGTGGGGGGCCTGAGTTCATTTAGGTGAGGGCTCTGCAAACTAGGGGACTGAATGGCTGAACCAACTGTCCTGACTTCCGTATCTGAATCTGTATGCATCTGCGCCCAGGTGTGTACAGAGTGAAAACAACATATGAAAAACAGCAAGGCAGCACACGCAGATGAGTGACAAATGGTAGGGTGACAGTGCAGAAGCACTCTAAAAGCACAGCTGTCTAGAGGCATTTTACATTAGCCTACAGCCTTGTGGACCTCAGATGCTCCTGAGGGCACGGCTGGATTATAGCACTGGACGATGACTGATGCCTGAAGTGAGTCATCCAGAAAAGGTCAGATTGTGTTCAGAACATTTTGTTTAAAAAGGCAAAGTACTATGAAAAACACTCTAAAAAAATCACTTTCCAAAATAAAAAATTTTAACCACCACTGTTTAGGTTATATCATATTGGCTATTAATAGCACCTCCATCTAAAATATTATATATGTATATATATATAAAATATATACTGTTTCATAGTATAGTATCAGAAATCCCATCCAGAGAGACATGATTTTATCTATATATTATTTGTGATATATAGATATATACTGTAGATGGATAAATAGGGACAGACTCTTATGTTATATATAAACATACACATGTATCTGTTCATATCACTGGTATTTCTAGACCTTGTAACTTCCTATCTCTCTTCTAGGACTGATGCCATTATTTATTCCCTACCACCTTCTAAGTCACTTGTTCTCTACTAGGTTTTTCTCCTCATTAAATAAACATATTGAAATCTTTTCCACCTTGGAAATTAAAAGTAAAAAATAAAAACCTGCCTGCATCCCACACTCACTGCCTCTCCCAAAACGGATTATCTGTCTTTCCCTTGTCCAATCTTGTGACGACCTATCCAACAGAACTTCCCTTGCTAATTTCCAGGACTTTTAGAAAAAGCTTTTATGTCTTTTACACATTTGACTACACACACACACACACACACACACACACTTTTAAGTTTTATTTTCTGCAGATCCCTGCGAGATTTATGTACCTTATTGTCTTTTATACCCTCTTTCCTACCATGGTCCTCTTCCAAGTTTTGCTTTCTTCTGTTTTAACACTAACTACCAATGTTTCTCAGAATTCTGTCCTTAAGGCATTCTCTGGGAAACTGCTTTGACAGCATCCACATTTTTTGTTCCAGAGAATTTTTCACATGCAGTGAATACATGTGTGAGTATGCAAAAACAGTGTAGTAAACATCTTCACCCAGACGGTACTGGAAGTATCATAGATCCATGCCCCCTTCTGCCATCAGCCCTGCTGTCCTTGTCTAGGAACTACTCACCTGACAGCAACCTAACTGGAGAAACACAGGCCCTTCCCCTTTCCCTTATTTACCCAGCCAAACAGTCACCGCTTCCCTCCTGCAACTGCCTCCTCAGTAGCTCTCATATCTACATTGCCCAGCCTTCCTTCTGCTTGCTTCTCCTCCTGCTCTAGGGATCAAGAAATGTTTCTAATTTTCACCTTTACACAATACTTACCTTTCATTCCTGAAATTTTTGCTCCTGCACTGTGACTTCTGTTTGGAATTTTGGATTTGGTAACCCAGGTCTTCCAATTTCCATCACCACTTCTGTCTTTGAACTCTTAGTCATAATTCAGGTCATGAGACACTGGTCCTGGTGTCCAAAGACCACTCTTTGCCTAATCTTACCACTTCACCCTTTCCAAGTAAGAAAGAGAAATAGGATGATTTCTCCCTTGAAATATTTCTTTCTAAACCATAGCTCAATCAGAAGTAATTATCATTCTGTCCTGGGATTGTTGACTCCTTTATTGGCCACCACTCCATACTCTGAATTATTTTAAAGCTCTTACCTGTTGGTTTTAATATCTGGACCATCTAGCTGGCTGCTTGTATCATCTGTCTTTTCTCTTGATTATTGATCATATTTTATTTTGCTATCAGATATCTACTAATTTTGCATTGTATGCTCAACACTGTATACAAAAATGTCACAAAGATTCTGAATTCTAACTTCAATCTCCTTTCTTCTATTAGCTAGGGAGAGAAGTTAAGGGTTTGGTTGTTCTAACTGCATGAGAAGCTGAGGTGTGTTGGGCCTGTATTGCAGTCTACTGAGACTCGGCTCTATCTCTGATCTTCCCCTGTTTCTAGGGCATGGTCCTTCTGGGGCTGTGATTGTGAGCACAGTAATCTTCATCCTTCCAGTCCTGAAAGGTTGAACAAAACCAAACTGCCCTTCAGAAGTCCCAACACAGCTCTTCAGCTCTACTGAAGCCACAGCTTCAATACTTGGCAGATGTCTCAAGAAAAGCCTGAAGGTGTGTTTGAGGTGAGATTCCAGAGGATCCTTATTTCCTAAGCATTGCAAAACTACGAGAGATAGAGGCTCCCTTCTTTTAGAAACTGTTGTCTTTGCTCCGCACCCTCATGTGCAGAATCAGAATTCAGCGAATGTTCCATGGGGAAAATCACCTTTGCAGTTGAGTCTCCTCCTTCTTTTTTGTCATATCCTCCCTTGTAACTGCCAAGAATTAAACTGGTTCTTCATTGTTCCAGCAAAGATCTTCTGGAAAGGCAAATACTTCAACTCACTTAGAATCAGCAAACTACCTAGTGCAAAAATACCAGGCAATGAATGACAGCTCAACTTGGAAAGAGTTGTAGCCTCTCTGGGATTTTAGACTATCTAATCTCCTTCACTTCTACTGCAATGTAAATATAATTTCTGTCATTTATCTAGGTTATTCCAGATGCTGCTCCCGGAGCTGGGACTCCTGTGGGGGACCACACCTCACCAGGAAATGCAAATCTCATATTTACCTTTCTAAAGATCTCTTGTGAAAACTTCCTCAGCATTTTGTGCATAATGCATAATTATGTGGATTTTAGTCAATGAACAAAGACATCTTCTCTGAATGAGATAGTAACAATTTTACATTAATACTTCATGGTATATAAAATATGCTTGGAAAACATTATGGCCTTATTTAGTTTTCATTTAATTAATATAATGCCCTTAAATAAAAGCTCTAAAAATGATGAGAAAGAGACCGCAGTTTGACAAGTACTTTACATATTAACTCATTTAGTATCTACAAAAGCTGAAAGGTATTTCTCTCCTCATCTCTATGTAAGGAATGGTAAAACAACTTTTAAGTATCAAAACTGGTAAATGAAAAAGTTAAGATTCAATCATGGTATATCTTAGTTTCCAACCCAAGATATTTTCTATTGCACTTCAGCTTTTGTCTAGCAGGCTATCCATTTTCCTGTGAGATCTAATTAAAATACCTGGAATTGTGCAGCTTTGTAACCCTTCCAAGGCACGACATCTAAAATATAACTATGACTGAGCTTTCCCAAGATGAAATAAGAAGAACAGCAGTAGAGAGAGGGAGGACTTGGTTCCCTCTTATTGCTGGAGACTGTTGCGCCTTATTTACATGGCACTGCGTGGCCTGGACTCAGATCTGAACGTGTAAGGTGAGTGATGACTTAGAATTGAGGGCGTGACTGTGGCCACAGTAATGGGAAAACCTGAACCTCCTGGGAGTTGAGCTTACCGCTTTTTCTTCATTAGCGGCTGACTGAACCTCTGAGTTAACCACCCACAGATGAAATAGATCAAATTACACTTCATAATGGAAGAATACATTGGTGAAAACAAAATCTGCTCTGTTTGTTTAAAATCTATTACTTCAAAAGAAAAAAACACTCCTATCACCTGTTAAATTATTTGCTGTCATTTGGGCGGTAAAAAGATTTCCTGAAATAAATCAGTCACTTTAGAAATTGAATGAATAGAATACATGCTTTCTTGATTCCAAAGCAGTTTTTCTTTATTGATTTATTTATTGTAAAATGCTTTCAAAAGTTTTAGGGCCAGCGAGATAGTTCAGCAGACTAAGTGCCTGCTTAGGTAAGCTCAGGGACTGGGGTCCGAGCCCCAGCACCACATGCCTCACTGGCCCCACCCCTGCACACGCTGAGCCGGCCACCGAGATCAGGCGTGGTGGTACATACCTGTCATCCCAGGCCCTGTACCAAATACAAAAAAAAAAGTTTTTGCTATTAGGCTTCCATTCAGGAATAAATGAGATGAGGGAAAAATGAAATGTCATTGTGTTTGGGCAGATTATGAGCGTTAGTCAAAGCATTATCTTTCATTTCTTTAAAAAATGTGCTCAGGAATAAGTCATATAAACTCACTAAATTTCAATTTTAGATTTTCAAAGTAATCCTAAATTCTTCAGTATTTTTGCATGGGAGCTATATAATATTCTAAAAGAGTGAATGAAGTAATGACAAACAGTATGATAATTCCAAAAAAACTTGTCTGTGTATGTGTATCCGTGTGCATGTGTGTGTGTGTGTGTGTGTGTGTGTATGTGTGTGTGTGTTCGTGTGTTACTGAGCATTGAACCCAGTACCTTTCTGGTGAATTACATTCCAGCCCTTTGTTATTTTTTATTTTGAGACAGTGTCTCTCACTAAGTAGCATGGGCTGTGCTTCCTACCTTGGTCTTGAAGTAGCTGGGTTTACAGGTGTGTATCACCATGCCTGGCTTTGTCTTCATTTTTGTACTTCCTATATGGGTATAAATTTCTTCCACTTATATACACACATATGTAAGTCACTGCATCTATATTTTTAAATAGATGTGAACACGTCTGTTTAGGGGTAACGCCCACATCTGTTGAAGAGGGCACCAACGCACTGTGCTCGTATTTGTAGCCCGAGGTCAGACATCTACCAACCTGGCTAAGTCTCATGTAAATCGCTACGCAATTTCTTGATCTCTTGAAGGTGTTTCCAAATCCACTTTATCATTTTCTCTTTATAAAAGCACGCGATGCTCATTAAAAAAAAGAAATCACTGTATGAAGAATTAAAGGTTTTGTTCAAGACCACAAAGGAGAACCCGGGTGAGAGATGGTCACCCCCTTCTTCTCCTGACACGAACCCCCTCCCGTCTGGGAAGGACACTTTGTCCCCATTTTCCTCTCTTTGAATCAATTCACTCAAACAAAAGGTCATTTCCAACTGAAATCCAGTTTTCTCTCACCGTAGTGAAAATGTAAATCGAATAATTAAACCAGTGCCTTGGCTTCGGTGTCAGTTAGACGCATCTAAATACTGACCCAGCGTTGTACCGACAGCCCCTGTGACGGGTTCTCAGTTCTACATCCTGGATAACATACCTTCCTAATTGCAAAGTGACTGAAAAGAAGGCCAGCAAGGAAGAAAAAAGACAGCCCATGACCCCTTCTTAAGCAAACACTTTAAATTACCAAGGCAAAAAAAAGCTATTTTTAAAAACTGCAGCCACAAGGAAGCTAATGGATCGATCGTATCATTATTTTTTCCTCCTTGTTGCTAGGATGTGGTCTATATTAAAAGATAGCTGTTGCCTTGGTGAAAATCTTCCCAGAGAAAAGTAATCGTGCTCCCCCTGCTGGTCAAGAAGCGCAGGTTGCTGTTTTGTTCAGCTTTGCTTTGTTTTACTTTTTTCTGTTTCAAACAAAACAGTAAAGCAATTAGGCATCTTCAGCAAACAGCTTTAGACTGTACCTGCAGCATGATATTCCAAAGACATTAGAGATGTGTAAATAATACGCTATATCTGATGAACTATAAGGCACATTTTCACCAGCTTATTGGTCATTTCTTCTCTCTCTCTCTCTCTCTCTCTCTCTCTCTCTCTCGCTCGCTCGCTCGCTCGCTCTCTCTCTCTCTCTGATGGAACTGGGGATTAAACTCAGGCCCTTGCGCTTGCCAGGGAAGTGCTTATTCCACTGAGCCATCTCCCTGGCCCTTTTCTCTCTTTTAATTCAGGGTGAACCTACTAGTAATTAAGATCTTTCTACTTTTGCTAATTTTAGCCCTTTGTTGGTCATATGAATTTTTGAAAGGACCTAAGACATGAAGTGTTTACAGTCTTAAGTAGTGGTATTTTGTCAGCACTAGCAATAAAAAATGAAGGAGAGAATTCCACAGAGGACCTGCTTCTTTCACCATGGAAATTACTGAATGAATCCAATATTAAAGCTGACAAGTGGCGGCAGAGGCCTGGTCACATGCAGAGGCAAGTGAGGACCACTGAATGTAAGGTGGCTGCAGCCTAGCTAGTTGCTATCACCAGCAGAGCAAAGTTAAAGAGAGAGGATGGGGAATGGAGTTCTAGATATCAAAAGAAAATCATCAGGGGTCGGTGAGATAGCTCACGGGGCTAAACCATGTGCTGCACCAGCCTCACTCGCTGGGGCATGCTGAGCCTGCCAGAGTTGGGGCCAGTGCTGGGGAGGCTGAAAGCAAGAGGATCACTATAAGTACAAGCTGTGTGGTGAGATCCCGCAACAACCAAATACATTAAAAGAAAGTCATTAACATATACATTAGAGTAGAAATTGTGGGTGAGATCATCCAAAGAGAGAACGTAGAAAATAAAAGGGTAAATGTGGAAATGGGGAGGGAGGAATTATCAATAATTTAAATAGGCATCATAAGAATCATTAATGGAAACTGGCAGAGAATTCTCACAGATAGAGGAAGAAAACTAAGAAATTATTCTCAGAAGTCAATGAAGGTAATTCACAAAGGAAGAAGTCGATGGTGTCCTAAACTGAGAAATCAAAAACAAGGAGAACTTAAACCATTATTTGTTTATTTAGGAGGCCGTGGTGGTGCCAAGAGAGCTTCAATGTAGTCATGAGGGCAAAAGTCCACTTTCACAGTAGTTTAAATGATAGTCAAGCATGAAAAGTCATAAGGCTAAGTAAAACTGTCCAAAAACTTGTTGGCATCACAAAAGAGAGAAAAACTAGGTGGCACCCAGAAGAGAGACTAGACCTAAAAAAGAAATTGTCCTAAGACCAACTGACCTGAATGTGTGGAGGTTAAGAAGGAACAGACAATGAAGAAGAAGAAGAGAGTCCTCTGTCTACCGCCATCCCGCCCTGAGCACGTCTCACCAGTGGTGACACATTTGATCATGTTCAGAAGTTAAAAGGGAGGACAAGAACCAGACCATAGCTAAGTCCTGGAAAAGCAGCAAATAACATTTTCTTGTAGGACAACTAAAACAATGTAAAGTAAATGTGGGGTTGATTTTAGTGTAAACAACCAAGTTAGGTAAAAATACTATAGGGGGTCAGACAAGACTAAGCCATCAGGGGCTGGGGAGATAGCCTGGTGTTCTAAGTACCTGCCTGGCAAGTGAAAGGACCCTGGTTGAATCCCCGGTACTGCATGCAGTGCCGCCCCTGTACCAGGCTGGCCACCGAAACCAGGTATGGTGGCACATGCCTATAATTTCAGCGCTGGGGAGGCTGAGACAGGAGAATCACTAGGAGTCTGAGTGTATAATGAGACCCTGCATCGAATAATAAATAAATAAGCCACTAAAGAAGTAATTGGAAAAGATAAGAACACATTACAACTGGGATTGGAGGGGCATCTGTCAAAGGCCAGGCCTTGGGATAAAGACAAAACGGCCATGCCTATATGTGTCCCCAAGGGAAAAGCAATAAATGAAAGATTATACCATAATTGCTATCACCTAGTCCAGCAAAATCTAGGTAGGCATTAGTAAACCAGGTGGGTGACCAGGAATATGATAGGAAATGATGCTGACCTGGAGAGAAAGGCAAGAAAGACATGGAGAGGTGGGGATGGCAGTTGCTGAGTTAAGTGGTTTTCTCCAGCAGCATGTTAAACAAAAGATATGAGAATAAAAAATATATATTTTTAGAGTAATTGGGTAGAGTGGGAGTTATATTTTGAAGTGGCCAGTAGAATAAACAAAAGAGCAATAGTCTAGTGCAATTGCATCAGTGAGTATTTCACTGTGCTGCAGAAAAAACATGACAGGAAATGGAGACCTGGAGAGAAAGGCAAGAGTGGAGAGTGGAGAGGTAGGGATGACAGTTTGGGAGGCCGAGGTAGAATCCAGAGACCAGAGAGGCCGAAGAGCCTGGAAAACTGATTCAGTCATGGAGGACAGGGAATTCATAGGGAGGAAAAAAAAGATAAAGTTGGAGCTCATTAAGCTTTATTAAAGAAATTGATAGGAAATCTCACTAAAGGTAGCCTTTGCCTCTGCAATTAGACTCCAGTAATTAGAAAGCTAAGATAAAGAAAAAGAAGTAAGTTAGAAGGTGGTGGCTAACTAAGTTAACACAAGAATAGCTGGAAGGGGTCAGGGAGATAGCTCAGCAGACTAAGCACCTGCTCTGGCAAGCATAGGATCTGGGATTTGATCCCCAGCACAATATATGCCAGCCCTGGGGCATACTGAGCCAGCCCCTGAATCTCGGCGTGGTGGCACGTGCCTGTAATCCCAGCCCTGGTGATGCTGAAAACAGGAGGATCACTATGAGTCCAAGCTCTGAAGTGAGAACCTGTACCAAAACACATTGTTTAAAATGGCCAGAAGGGGCCAGGGAAGTAGCTCAACAGCATAAACACCTGCCTGGCAAGTGCAAGGTTGTGAGTTCAATTCCTGGTACCAAAAACAAAACAAACAATCAAAAAACCCTGTAATACCTAAAATACTGTAAAGGAAAAAAGAAAATTTTAAAACAGCATAAACTGGGCTGGCCAGATAGCTCTGCAGATTAAAGCACCTGTTTAGGCAGATGCAGGGACCAGAGTTCAATTCCTGGCCCACCCCCACCCCCACAGCCAACAATGAGATGGCAATGAGACTGGGAGTGGTAGCTTACACCTATAATCCCAGTGTGTGGGAGGCTGAAAACAGGAGGACCACTATGAGTCCAGTCTGTGTAGTTAGACCCTATAGACCCTGTGCTAAACACATTTTAAAAAATATAAATTAATGAAAAATGCCGAGGAGAAGGAAAGAAGGTATTGAAAACCCACTGGCTTTCCTTTATACTCCATTCCCTTCCTCATGGTTGTGGTCTATTCCAATGGAAAAATCTAGAGATTCTACTGCAACAGGCCCCTGGGCCCAGCATGTGAGTGGGACCTTCTGTGTCCACTGGATTCTACCTCACCCACCCCCAGGCCCAGTGTGTGAGTGGTATCTTCTGTGCCCTCACCGGAACCTCCTCCATCAGACAGGCCTGGTGCTGAACTCTGCAGCAGAATTCCCTGCAGAGAGGCAAGATGAAAACTCTACCCAACTAACTCAGAAGCAGAACATCTTGCCAAAGGGGCATAGCAGGTCTGTTTCCACAGGCTGCAGCAGGAAGAAGCGGAGCACAGCAACCAGACCCAAGCCAGGCCCACCTGGAAAAGTTTAAATTTGGTAGATCTGGGCCCCGTAAGCTGAGACACTTTGCTACACCCAGATTTATGAGAGCATCTTCTTGCTTTCTCTCTTGATTGAAAGAGAGGGCAACAGGTAACTGGGGTGAACTAGTCTGCCTGGAAGACTACAGGTACAAAAGGGGAAGTGATCAGGTAGAACTTAGGGGAACTAATTTATGTACAAATTCCCAATCTAATATCTGCTTAGCTATACAGTCATAACGTTTGTTCTTAGGGTCTAAAAGGCAAACCCATTAGATGTGGAAGTTTATCAAATGCTAAATCTCAATACCCATTATTAGAGTTGTTAGGCTTGTGGGTTAGCTCAGTTGTTGAAGCACCTGCTTGTGCAAACCCAGTCAGACACAGGGAACTGTGGTTTGATCCCCAGACCCAGCCTTCAAGTAGCCTGAGCCAGCGAAAAACACAAAACAAACAAACAAACAAAAAAATTAGAGTGGCTAATTATGGTTCTGTAAATACAAAACTGTAAACTGTAACTACCTTAACCACATAATCTCTCTTTAGTAACAATATCAGTACATGCTAAGGTAATAACTGCACCAAAGCTGTACACCAAAGGTCAGAAAACAGTGCTATATAAAATGAAAAAGAGAAGAAGCAAAATGCATCTCAGGCCCTAAGTCCACCCAGAACAAATGCAGGAGTCACCAACATAGAAGAAATTGGAAAACACATACCCAAAATGTCTGAAATAATAGTATCTGAAGTAAAGAAAAAACTGCAAAAAGATACAGAGAAAATCAAATCAGAAACGATCTCTGAAGTAAAAAAAGAAATGATAACCATAATGAAAGAATTATTAAGTTTTTCTAAAGAAGATACTGATTAAAAAAAAAGAGGAGAATAGAAAAATAGGGCTGGGAGGAGATAGCTCAATAGAGTAAGTGCCTGCCTGGCAAGCACAAGGTCCTGAGTTCATTCCCCTGTACTGCAAAACTTTGAACAAATGGACTTAGTGGACATATACAGAATGTTCCACCCAACCACAGCTGAATATATATTTTTTCAAATGCACATGGGACATTTTATAAAATAGACCACATACTGGTCCATAGATCATGCTTAAGTACATGCAAGAAAACAGAAATTGTCCAAATCATATTACCTGACCACAGTACAATGAAACTGGAAATAAGTGACAAAAGAAACCACAAAAAAAAAAAAAACATATAAATATACAGAAATTAAAAAACACCCTCCTCGGATTATTGTGAGTTTGAGACCAGCCTGAGCTACAAAGTGAGCTTAAGGCCAGCCTGAACTGCATAGTGAGACCCTGTCTCAAAAAGACAAAAAAAAAAAAAAAAAAAAAAAAAAAAAAAAAAAAAAAAAAAAAAAAAAAAAAAAAAAAAAAAAAAAAAAAAAAAAACACCCTCCTCAGCAACCAATGGTTTCAGAAGAAATTAAACAATATCTATAATTCAATAAAAATTCAAGCACAATTTATCAGAATCTATGAGACACAATCAAAGCAGCTCTTAGAGGGAAATTCATAGCTGTGAACTCACACATTAGGAAAGCAGAATGGAAACAAATAAATGCCCTAATGCTGCACATCAGATGTCTAAAAAAAGAAGAGTAAACCAAACTCAATGCCCAAAGATGGGAAATTATACAGATCAAAGCAGAAATTAATGCAATTGAGATGAAGAAACCAATACAAAGAATTAATGAATGAAAATGCTGGTTCTTTGAAAAATTAAATAAAATTGAAAAGCCCCTAGCTAACCTCATCAAAAAGAGGAAAGAAAAAACTCAAATTCAAGCAATAAGGAATGAAAAGTGTGAAATTACCACAGACCCTGTGGAAATTCAGATCATCAATAGCTACTTTGAGAATCTTTACTCTCCCATAATCAAAGACACAGAAGAAATGAGCTGATTCCTAGAGAGGTACAAATTACCAAAATTGAATCAAGAAGATATAAGAACTCTCAATAACAGCTAATGAAATTAAATAATAATAATAATAAAAACCTACCAAAAAGAAAAGTCCAAGTCCTGATGGATTGACAGCTGAATTCTACAAGAAATTTACAGAAGATATAATCCCAGTACTCCTCAGACTCTTCAATGAAATTGAAAAGGAAACAATCCTCCCAAAATCATTTCTGGAGGCAAGTATTATACTGATACCAAAACCAGAGAAAGATGCAACTAATAAAGAGAACTACAGGGCAATCTCCCTTATGAACATAGATGCAAAAATCTTCAGTAAAATCCTAGTAAATAGAATACAGCAAATCATTAAGTAGATCATACACCATGATCAGTATGATTCATCCCAGGGATGCGAGGTGATTCAATATGTGCAAATCTGTAAATGTAATACACTATATTAATAGATCCAAATCCAAAAACCATATGATCATCTCAATTGATGCAAGAAAGGCTTTTGACAAAGTCCAATGCTCATTCATGTTCAAAGTCCAACAGAAAATTGGAACAGATGGCCTCTATCTCGATTAGATGAAGTCCATCTATGATAACATAATTCTAAATGGGGAAAAACTGAAATCTTTTACTCTCAGATCAGGTACAAGACAAGGATGTCCTCTATCACCACTCCTATGCAATATAGTTCTGGAATCATTAGCTAGAGCCATTAGACAAGTGAGAAATGAAAGGAAAAAGAAGTTAAACTATTGTTATTTTCAGATGACATGATACTCTGCTTCGAAGACACTCCAAGTTTTTTCTGCTTGGAAAAAACTCCACCAAGAAGCTACTAGAATTAATACACAAATTAAGTAGCATAGCAGGATACAAAGTCAATATCCAAAAGTCAATAGCATTCCTCCACACAGATCACAAACACACTGAGAAATTAGAGAAGCAATACCTCTTACAGTGGCAATGTGGAAAATGAAATACTTAGGAATTAATCTAACTGAAGAAATCAAAGATCTATTCAATGAAAATTACAGTACTTTGAAAAAAAAAGTAGATGATTTCAGAAAATGGGAAGATATTTCATGCTCCTGGATAGAAAGAACCACCATCGAGAAGATGGCCGTATTCCTTAAATTGCTGCACAGATTTAATGTAATCCCTATCAAAATAACAACAACATACTTCACAGACTTAGAGAGATCATTCCTAAAATTTATTTGGGACCAGAGAAAACCTAGAATAGCAAAGGCAATCCAGGGCAACAAA
>PVKA01009034.1:52635-70315 GCA_004027165.1 Ctenomys sociabilis
AAAAAAAAAAAAAAAAAAAAAAAAAAAAAAAAAAAAAAAAAAACAGACCTGAGGATTAATGGAATAAATTAGAAGATGCAGATGAAACTACAAACATACTCAGCCATCTTATCTTTAACAAAGGGGCCAAACATGCTTACTGGAAGAAAGATAGCCTCTTTAACAAATGGTGCTAGAGGGTCAGCCAAATAGTTCAGCAGATTAAAGTGCCTGCAAGCAGGCACAAGTACCAGTGGTTCTATCCCCCTGGCCTGCTGTGCTGGCCCTGCCCCTGGCACATGCTGAGATGGCAACTGAGACTGGACATGGTGGTGCGGGCCTGTAATCCCAGCTCTTGGGAAGTGGTAAAAACAGCTGGATCACTACAAATCTGACCTAGGAGTGAGACCCTGAACACCCTGTAGACCCTTCCCTAAAATAAAATAAAATAAAAAAGGTGCTGGAAAAACTGGCTCTCTGCTTGCCAAAAACTAAAACTTGACCCAGGTCTAACACCATGCACTAAACTAAAGTCAAAATGGATTAAAGACCTAAACATTAAAACAGAAACACTAAATCTCCTGGAAGAGAAAATAGTTGGAAATCTTAAAGACATAGAGGTAGGCAAACATGAGGTCATGAACAAAAATCAAACTGCACAGGAAATATATGAAAAAATTAACAACTGGATCCTCCTCTATTGAAAAGTTTTTGCATGTCAAAAGAAATTACCAACAGAATAAAAAGACAACCCAGAAATTTGGAAAAAAATCTTACCTAATAAGCACTCAGACAAAGGTCTATCCAGGATTTATAAAGAACTAAAAACCATTAGGGCCCCAAAATTTAAAGACCCAGTCCCAAAATGGGCATCGGAGATGAACACACACTTCTCAGAGAAAGAAATACAAGAAGAAATAAATACATGAAAAAATGCTCCACATCACTGGCCTTTTGTGAAATGCAAATTAAAACAATACTGAGATACAATCTCACTCTAGAATGAATGGTTATTATAAAGAAATCAACCAACAACAAATGTTGGAGAGGCTACAGGGGAAAAAGGAACCCTTCTCCACTGCTGGTAAAAACGTAGACTGGTGCAACCATTATGGGAATCAGTGTTGAGACTCCTTAAAAAATTGGAAACCCCATTCAATTCAGCTATCCTCCTTCTGGTAATTTTCCCAAAGGAACAGAAATCAACATATCACAGTGATACATGTGCACCTATGTTTATAGCAGCACAATTTGTGATAGCCAAATCTTGGAAACAACCAAAATGCCCGTCACCTGAAGAATGAATGAAAAAGATGTGGTGCTTGTATACGATGAAGTATTATTCACCTATATAAAAAATAAACTTGAAGCCTTCCAATATAAGTGGATGCAACTTGAAGATATTTCATAAATAAAATAAACACAACTCACAAGTATAAATATCATATTGTTTCCTTAGTGTAAGAACTCAAAAGAAGAAATAAAAATTGAAAGGTATAACACAGTTAAATGGAAAGTGAGAATTAAAGGTTTAAACAATGAAGAGAGAGAAAGGAGAAAATTTAGGAAACATGGCAGGGGCAAAACCATCCATTTATTTAAACAATATGGTTAAGACAATGGTCCTAAAAACCTGTATCAGGGTTTTGAAAATATCAGTTAATGAGTAGAATTATCACCCTGACTAATATATGCCGATATCTGTGAACTAAGCAGCTACATTGAGGATAACAATGTGTAATACATTAAAACACCTGTTATTTGGGTCATCTAAATGCATACTGCTTCTAATGTCACACCAATTATTGCTCTTTAAAGTAATTTTTTAAAGGCAATAAAAGAAAACAAGAGACAAGCAACAAAAAGTCATAGGATTGTCTTGCTACAATGTCATATATGGTTTGATTTCTAAATTTCTGTGCAAAAAATGTGTAATTTTCTAATATTCTATCAGGATTTAAATTTTAGAATATCCATGGTTGCTGGAAAATAGCAGTTCCATGTGGCATTTGATACTCAGAGAGATAGTGATGTTAAGCTCAACTGCCTCTGGTACAAGGCAATATCATTAAGATTCTCTTCTGGATGTTTAACAACTAAAGTTTGCATACCAAATATTAGAGAAATAGAGGGGCTACAAAGATAGCCAATATTTTGGCCCTAGCACTTCAAGGTCAGTGAGGACTTGGAACATAAGAGAACCTGTGCTGTGACATCCTGTAACTCAGTGGTGTCCCAAATTTTCTGATTAAGGATATTATAGGGCCATCGAGGAAAGTGATCAATAATGTATAGTGTGCCTAAGGTGAGTCACCTAGAAAGAAAAACTTCTCTCAGGCTTTCACAGAGAGCAAATTGGTCAAGCAGTGGCCATACAGAAGGCTGACACTGACAAAAGATCTATGAGGTGCTGCACATGGTTCCAGCATAAATCCTGAGAGGATCTGACTGACCTTGTCAGATACAAAAGTTACACTTTTAGTTATATAAGTCTTGCTTTAACTTGGTCTTAACCATCCAGAAGAAAGAGTGTAACCATGAGGTATAAAAAGTAATGCTATATTAATATGCTGAGCTGTGAAAGGCTCAAGTCAACAACTTCTAACAATAGCCAATCCCAGCCACTACTCTAATAGACTATTGAACCATATTGGGTTATTTTGATAAATTCAAATAACTACAATCTAAATTGATTTCAAGTATGAAAAGATCCTTTAAAGTCTTCTCCAAATATATCTTCTCTAACTGTAGTGGAACACCCATGTCTAAAAAAACAAAAAGGAAAATGGGATATGTTGGGATCCAGGAAGCTAGGAAATCAATCAAAATATGCAGGTGGGACTTGACTCAGTGCCTAAAGCAAACAAGTTACCTCATTCCTGAGATGAACATTCTGTCTGGTTAAGGTCTGTTATCAGTTGCTAAGCAACCTAGTGTCATATATTACTAACTTCACAAAAGTGTAAGTAATAGACAGTTTTGTTGTAAAAAAAAGAAGGGAAGGAAAAAAAAATATATATATATGTATACACAAGAGATTTAGGATAGATATACAGCTGCTTTCTCTTAGTTCACTGAGAATGAAAGTTGTACTAATATTGTTTAGACAAGATATCATGTCTTCATCTTGTCCTTTGAATGACTACTATGAAGACAACAATATGCAATGTATTAATTATTGTAAATGTCTTACCTGTTTTGAAACTGTTTCATTACTATTTTAACTTTTTTTCTCATTAAATGAATAACAATTATATAAAAAAGGAAAAACCTAATTTCCAGCTGTACAACATGAGAGAGACCTCCAATTGCTTCCATCCTCTTTCCCTACTATTAAAGGTAGGTTTTATTTTTAAACCACAACCTGAGGTAAGCTCCATCAACCATTCCTGGTTATCATCTATCTGACTAACTTGTCATATACCCTGGGTCAATAAAACAACCAGTTCCTCTCTAATTTGCATCTTTCCAAAAACTAACCCTACTGTCATCTCCAAAACAATTGTGGAAGGTTCAAGTCATCAGATTCACACATTGCCAGTCCTGCGGAAAACCCACTACTATTGTGGACTACTGGACTATATTGGAATATTTTGCTGAATTCATGCACCTACAATATTTGGATGGCAATGGACCCATCTCTGGTAAAACTAAAGAAAAAATGGTGATAGAAATAAAGGACCATTTTGTATCTGCATACACAAAACAGGATAGACATATGGCTACTTTTTTAATTCAATAAGAAGAAAGATTTATACTAATAGTGTTTGGACAGGATATCGTGTTTGCATCCTGTGCTACGAATGACTACTACAAACACAACAGTATACAATGTATTAATTGTTGTAACTCTCCTACCAGCCTGTTTTGAAGCTGTCTCATTGTAATTTTTTTCTCAATAAAATTAATTTAAAAATATTACAATAAAAGACAACTTGTCAATAAAAAGAAATAAAATGAGTAACTTTTGTGCTCTTTAATAGAAAAAAAACTATTACCAAGAAACCTATAATATTTCAAAAAGGTCCTTTAGGAAGTTATAGAGAAGCATAATTTAATATTTACCAAATAAAAAAAAAAGTATTACTTTTCTTGGGGAGCTCACCAAGTTAAATTTATGCATATGATTAAGACAAATATTTACAATAACAAAATATGTAAGCTTCCTTTAAAAAAGAAAATGATCCTCTCTTTGCTTCCATTAAAGTCAGGAAAATGAGTGCTAATTTATCCAAGGACAGGGCCAATTGACACAAAAAGAAAGTCAGCTGGATTCTGCCGGACAAAAGCTGAAGTGAGAATGGGAAATGGCTTTTGTCTTTGCAAACTCACAGGGAAGTACTTTCTCACCAGTCACCAGAAAGGAGAACATTTTCACAAGTTGCTATTTTTGCTAAGTATTTTTAAGAGTGCCAGGTTGTAATAAGAGAAAATTTAGCACATGGGTAAGGGGCCTTGGAATATTTTCCAGGACCTCATCTACCAAATCAAGTCTCATGACACTGCTTCAGTGTTGCTAAACCTGTGACTTCCAGAGGGCCAACACCTTGGGCAATAGGTTGAGGGCAGGTAGACAATTGTCTCAAGTTCCTAAGAACAGATACCCGTCCTCCCAGGGGCAGGAGGAAGTACAAAGCGAAACTCTTTGGTGCATCTAGCAAGGCAAGCAATTTTCAGAGTTCTTTTGTGGAGTGTTATTTCTTTGGTGTCTGTTCTGGGAATAAAAGAGTGAGACACTGGAGATCCATGGGGCACCCCTTCACCCTCCAGCTTCATAGCTCTCCTCTTATTTCATAAGTGAGATTTCCAAATAAAGTTTCTTTTATGCAAAGATCATAATGATACAAAGGGGAAAGAAACCAATCTGAAGGATACCTGGGATGAGTTTGTATTCTCTAAAGCTGAAGAATGAATTTTAGGAACAATGGAGGTTAACAGCAGAATATATTTACTGGGGGAAAGAAAGCTCCCATTCCAGAGAGACAGAAGGGGACCAAGCGGTTTGCCAAGGAACCTGATTTTTTTAAAGGGATTTTTAATAAAGCAACGCTACAGGTGAGGAGGGTCTAAGGTGAGAAACACGGGAACTCACTAGGTGGGCATAGGGTGGGACAAAACTACGGTCAAATAAGAAAATTACAAGCACACTTTGACGGCGGCCGTCAGGTAAGCCAAGATGGGTGCGTACAAGTACATCCAGGAGTTGTGGAGGAAGAAGCAGTCTGACGTGATGCGCTTCCTGCTGCGGGTCCGCTGGGGCAGTACCGCCAGCTCTCTGCGCTCCACAGGGCTCCGCGCCCCACCCGGCCAGACAAAGCTTGCAGACTGGGATACAAGGCCAAGCAAGGGTAGGTCATATACAGGATTCGTGTGCGCCGCGGTGGCCGCAAGCGTCCAGTTCCTAAAGGAGCAACTTACGGGAAGCCTGTCCATCATGGCGTTAACCAGCTGAAGTTTGCACGAAGCCTTCAGTCTGTTGCTGAGGAGCGAGCTGGTCGCCACTGGGGGGCTCTGAGAGTTCTAAATTCTTACCGGATTGGTGAAGATTCCACATATAAATTCTTTGAGGTTATCCTTATTGATCCATTCCACAAAGCCATTAGAAGAAATCCTGACACCCAGTGGATCACCAAACCAGTCCATAAGCACTCGGAGATGCGTGGGCTGACACCTGCAGGCCGCAAGAGTTGTGGCCTTGGAAAGGGCCACAAGTTCCACCACACTATTGGTGGTTCTCGCCGTGCAGCTTGGAGAAGGCGCAATACTCTCCAGCTCCACCGTTACCGCTAATAATATAAGATGTTTGTAAAATTCATAACCCAATAAACAATTTAGGACAGTTCATCTGCTTAAAGGTGTTATTTGTTAAGTAATCTACTGATTTATAAATGCTTTGTCAAATGGAAGTTAAAAATGCAATAATGTTTGAAGACTATAAGTGATGGTGTTATCTTTGTTTTTAATAAGATAAGCATTTTGTCTTTGCTTTATCTTATTAGGAGGTTATATGTCAGTGTTTGAAACACGCTGTGTGGTATAATAGGTGTAAAATAAATTTAAGAGAAAAATGCTGAAAAAAACGATTACAAGCACAACTGCTCAGGTAAAACTGATTACATAGGTAACAAACGGGGAAGCGAGTCACAGAGCAGGCAGGCATAAATACGGAGCAGAGGCTCTTCCTGTACAGGGCTGGGTTCCTGGCTTCCTCAAGATGATAGAGACCTATTTACATCAATCTCTGAGGTCCGTCCCTAGGGAGGTACGAGGCTGCATTTGTTTAATCTTTTGTCTTGAGGTACCCTATCTGAACTAGGGTTGAAGTTTCTATTTTCACAAGCGTGTATGAATAAGGAGATTCTTATACACAAGGAGGTAGTGTCGTGCAGAAAAACTAAGCCTTCTACTTCCATAGCTAAGTCAAGGAAGAAGTACGCTTCTATCTGTCATGGTTTGGGGTGTATGATCATGACTCATATCTGTAACTTCTCCAAAATGAATTACCCTAGCAAGCAAAGTCACTCCTTCACTGCGAAACCAAATCGCAGTGCCTTTATAGCTTGCTTTGGAGGCACCTGTGTCTCCCACATTTGCAAAGAATCTTGTCTTCCATATTGGGTCCTTTGAGGACTCAGCCCTGTCTGACTGCCTACAATATTTCTTTCTAACTCAGCTGCCTACAACAATACTGATTAACAGACACAGGTAAGATCAAAGGTTTTTTATATTCTAAAATGACGTAAGTCTGAAGTAGCTGCCCTAAAGGTGGAACATTACAGTTTATTGTGGTTTAAGGAGAGCCATGAAAATCTATTTGTTCAAAAATCTGTCCTCTAAGATTCTAGATGAAGAACTAAAAGAAGAAAAGTAGCTGGTCTTCAGGAAGAAAAAAGGCTCATCAAGTTATTCTGAGGGGACCTTAGGAATTCAAGGACTGATGTGGGGACTCTAAGAACCTGCAAGGGAGGACACTGAACAAGGGTATGAAGTGCCTAGGAAAATCCCACCTTCACTTCAGCTGGCTTCCAAAGCAGCTTAGGCAAAAAGCTAGATTACTTCTAGTACCCAGGGGAACATAATTAAGGGGCACAGTGGACAATCTTTCTAGAATTGACAAAGTTGTCTTTTTTGTACCAGGAATCAAATTCAGGATCTTGCACTTGCCAGGCAGGCACTTAAGTTGCTGAGCTATATCCCCTACCCAGTCTTCAGCTTCTTGAACACTGAGTTTATGTCACACAAAGAAGCTTGACTAATAGGAGGAACTCCAAGCCTATAATCAGACAAAATAGAATAAATGTTTATGAGTGAATAGATAAGAAGCACAAATGAAAATAGGTCTTTGTCTGTCCTACTCCTGAGAAGAAGATAGTGATAATCAAATTCATGATCAAAATAGTAAAGGCCATGTTCAGTATTTATAATATTTTTTTCAGCTAGAATCTTTTAGTTTACCAATACAGGGCAGGGCAAAATTATAAACTAAAGATAATTTATATATTCACTAGGTTTTTTTCTTTTGATTTTTTAAATACTTGTATATCCTATAACTTGAACACAGTATGTGTCTAGCAGATACATGTTGAATGATCAAATAACATAACACTTTAGTGAGTATTAATCCATGTGATCACTGAAAGCTTTTCTTGGGGCCAGGGAGATGGTTCAGTGGAATAAGTGCTTCCCTGGCAAGTACAAGGGCCTGAGTTAGATCCTCAGTTCCAGAAAGAAAGAAAGAAAGAAAGAAAGAAAGAGAGAGAGAGAGAGAGAGAGAGAGAGAGAGAGAGAAAGGGAAGAAGGAAGGAAGAAAGGATGGAAGGAAGGAAGGAAGGAAGGAAGGAAGGAAGGAAGGAAGGAAGGAAGGAAGGAAGGAAGGAGGGAGGGAGGGATGGGAGGAAGGAAGCTTTTCTCACCAAAGGCCTCTGATAGAGTTCTGGGACTTATAAGGTGAATTCTTGAGAGTTCCCACACCAGTATTCATAGAACATCTTCAATGTCATTGCAGATTTTAATACTCAAAGTCCAGGAAAAGAAGGATACAGTGAAGGGTCTAGGTACTTATCAAATATGCAAAAGAAGAGATATTCTTAAGGAGGTACCCTATCCAGACTAGGGTTGAAGTCGCTATTTTAATGAATGTGTATGAATAAGGAGATTCTTATTACACAAGGAGGCAGTGTTGTGCAGAAAAACTAAGCCTTCTACTTCCTTAGCTAAGTCACAGAAGAAGTACGCTTCTATCTGTCATAGTTTTGGATGTATGATCATGACTCATACCTGAAACTTCTCAAAAATGCATTACCCTTGCAAGCAAAGTTGCTGTTTCAAGAAACCAGTCACAATGCCTTTATAACCCCCACTCAGCATTCTGTTTAAATATTCGCTTAGAATATAACTTTGGTTAGGATTAGGAATTACCACAAGATTTTCTTTCAGAACACTTGTGGGCCAACCAGATAGCTCAGTGGATTAAAGCACCTGCTTAGGAAGACGCAAGGGCTAGCTTCTGTCCCTGGTGTGCCATGCCAGCCCTTGCCCCCGGGACACTCTGAGACAGCAACTCAGAGTAATCCCAGCACCTGTAATCTCAGCACTTAGGAAGCTGAAAACAGAAGGATCACTATGAGTCTGATTGTAGTGAGTCCCTGTTGACCCTGAACTAAATATATAATAATAATTAATAATAATAGTTTTTTTAAAAAAACTTCTAAGGTACGTTTAAATGTAAAAAAAGTAGTTGGTTTCCTGTGACCATTTAAACTCTACCCCTTTTGAAGTGTTAAACTAGCTTTGGTGGAATTTCACTTAAATGGAGCCTGCAGGGGCCCAGGGTTTGACAAGCAGCACCTCTCTTACTAGGTTCCAGAGGTAAAGGTAAAGTCACATATCAACTGGAGTAATGAGTTTTGTTTACAAAATCATCTCTGAATTACTCCCCAGGTAGACGAACACTTAGCTGGCTTTCTCTACGGTCAACATTCCCCTAAATCCACTCAGTCTGCTCGCAGATGTGTGCACTCCTCAAAGTAAAGTCATTCTTCAGGCCACCCTCCATTCCAAAGGAAATCATAGATATGCTATAGGACAATAGCACAATGTACTCTGAAGCTGAAGTTGCTCAAAATTTTGAATAACCCACATCACAGTCCTATTTTTTATTAAAACTGATTACTAATGATATTCTTTTGAAGACTGATGGTATTTTAGGCCTACTCATAAAACTTCATCCAGTAGCCTGGGTGACCCAATAACTTGTATTTCTACAAGTTGGTTCTGGAGAGCACGGTTAGTAGGTTATATATAAACAACCTGAACATGCTTCTTTAGTATTACCTGCTTGGGCCCCCCCTCCTACCCCTCTCTTGGACAGGAGCTTTCTTTCCCTCAATAAATGTATCTGCTCAAAAAAAACAAAGAAAGAAATAAATTCTTTGAGATAGCTCAATAGACTAAGCGCCTGTTTGGGAAAGCACAGGGACTGGAGTTTGATCCCCCAGCACCACATGCCACACTGGCCCTGCCCCTGGGTGTGCTGAGCCTGCCACTGAGCCTGGGCATGGTGGAACATGCCTGTAATCCCAGCGCTAGGGAGGCTGAAAACAAGAGAATCACTATGAATCCAAGCTGCACAGTAAGACCCTGTACCACATACACTGAAAGAAAGAAAGAAAGAAAGAAAGAAAGAAAGAAAGAAAGAAAGAAAGAAAGAAAGAAATTCTTTTTTTCTATTTTATTTTATTGAAGTACAAATATCAATGAGACAGTTTCAAGACACATTAACAGGACAGATTTGATAAATTAATACATTGCAAACTGTTTTCATAATGTTTTGGTATCATACAAGGTGCATACATGACATTATACTTACAGACATTATTATAGCAGATGTCTTTTATCATTAAATTAGGAGAGTGTAGCTGTTTACTTATCTTATTTTTTAATACCTGAATTATATATCACAGATTCAATAATTAATACTTTCTACCTTGTTATTTTCCTAGTGGTTGTCCATAGTACTAGAAGCCGACATAATATCTTGTCCAACCACTATTAGTGCAAATCTTGCTTCTCATAGAATTATGCAGAAGCACGGCATATTTATCCTAACTGTACTGTTTATACACACACATCATGATTCTTCCTTTCTATACCCTTTTTTTGCCTAAAACTGTCAAAGATGGGCACTTCATTGTCATTCAACCAATTTAGGTGCCTGAACTTGGTGACACAATCCAACACAGTCCAGCCTTCCACAATAATAGTGAGTTATCTGAAGAAGTTGTTGACTGTAGCCATTTACAGCTCAACTTATTATTATGGCAAAAAGAAATTCTTAAAACAAAATCCAAGGAATACTCTTCTCATTGTACATCATTTTGTTCTCACTTCTCACCTCATTAAAGAAAAAAATTATTCAATGATATTTGTTAATGTATGATACAGGAAAATGTTTCAGGAGCAACACTTTATGTATTTGGACCATTGCAGCCAGTGGGGGAGAGAGACTAGAGTCAACTCCAAAAGCAGCATGGACTTGTGGGAATTTATAGCCAAAGATCAGGGGTTGGGGTGGAGGCAGCATGTCAGTGGATGAAAACTTAGTAAGAGGAACTACAAAGGGTTATGGAGATGCTCGCTCTGCAGTCAAGGTGATGAGACACCACCTGGGGGATGATGAAAGATGAGGGACCTGATGCGATGGCATGATGACCAAATGCTGACAGTGGCGGTTCTTGCTAAGTAAAGCTCTGAGTTGACAGGAGAGGACACAAAGAAGTACACAGATCTGCTCAGCAAATGACTCAGAAGTCTGACTAAAGCTTGGCCAAGCAAACCATCTTTTTCTCCCTCTGTGCTGAATCAATATTGACGTGTATTTGACTTTGATTATAAGAAGATCATAAGAAAGTAGATTACAAGAAACTTTACAGATACGAGAATAATGTGAACAGCTTTTCCTTTGGTACCAGGTGCTGAACTCAGAACCTATGTTTGCCAGGCAGGTGTATAAGCCACTGAGCTATCTCCCTAACCCCTCATGTTTTCTTTTTTAATTTTTTTCTTTTTACAATCTTTTGAGCCATCCTGTATATATACTTGTATGCTTTTCCCCTACCTTTTCTCCTATATCTTCTCCTTTGTCTGCTCTTCATTGTCTAATTCTTATATTCCATTTCTTTGCATTTTACTGTATCTTTTATACCTTTCAGGCTTTATTTCTTCTTTCAGGTTCTTCCACTAAGGAGACCATATGATATTTACACATGTGGGTCTGGTTTATCTCACTTATGAGTATAGCCTCTAGTTGCATCCAATTACATATGAAGCCTTCAAGTTTGTCTTTCTTTATAGCTGAGTAATATGCCATTGTATAAAAATACCACATGTTTTTCATGCATTCCTCAAGTGATGGGCGTTTTGACTGTTTCCAAAATCTGGCTGTCACAAACCATGCTGCTATAGACATGAGCGCATGTGTATCACAATACCCAAAAGGGGCATAGCTGGATTCAATGGGATTTCCCAGTCCTAGTTTTTTAAGAAGTCTCCACACTGATTTCCATAGTGGTTGCACCAGTCTACATTCCCACCAGCAGTGAAGAAAGGTTCCTTTTTCCCCACAGCCTCTCCAGCATTTGTTATTAGTTGATTTCTTTATGATAGCTATTCTTTCTGGGATGAGAGGGTATCTTAGTGTTGTTGTTATTTTAAAACAATTTTTTTATTTATTTTAAGTATTTAGTACAGGGTCTCCAGGGTGTGTCTACACAGATTGGACTTGCAGTGGTCCTGTTTATCAGCCTCCCAAGCACTTGGATTACAGGTGTGTGACGCCACACCCAGTCTCATCCTGGTCTCAGCCCACCCCAGGGGTGGGTCCAGCAGGGCACACTGGGGGTTGAGCCCCCTCCCCCTGCATCTGCCTAAGCAGGTGCTTTAATCAGCTGAGCTTTCTGGCCAGCCTCTCTCAGTGTTGTTTTAATTTGCATTTCTCAAATGGCCAGTGATATGGAGCATTTTTTCAGGTACTTATTTGCTTCTGGTATTAGTTTCTTGAAAATAGCAATTAATGTGTAGAACTTTCACCTTGACTAATTCTGTACGATGATATCTATGAACTAAGCAGCTACGCAGAGCACAACAATGTGCAATACAAAAACCATGCTGGAATACCTGTCATCTTGGGTCTTTTAAATATGTACTATTCCTAATGTCTTATCAATTACTCTCTTTAAAATATTTTTAAAATAGTAATAAAAGAAAAAAAAGGGAGACACAAGCAAATATTTAAAATTTCCTGAAAGCAAGCAGTAATAATCATATGTCCAATCTTTCATAACTATATCTATTAATCTCAGCAACAGCTTTGACAATGATAATATATCAACCATGATTAATTTTAAAAAGCTGAGATTTTTGTTTGTATTCTAACTGAACGCCCAGAGCTGAGCATGGAAGTACACACCTTTAATTCCAGCACTTCGGAGGCTGAGGCAGGAGGATTGCTGCAAGTTTGAGGCCAGCCTGGGGTACAGAGTGAGTTCAAAGCCAGCCTGCACTGTACAGCAAGACCCAGTCCCAAACAAAAACAAAGAAAAATAAACTGAAAATTCAGATGCTATAAAATCTATTGAAACCAAGTTTTATTTTTCCTATTATTAACAATAAAAAAATCTATACCATACACTTTAAGACAAGAAAGCTAGGATTTATAAGAGGATCTAGTGCTTGTTGTTTTACTACGTACATTTCTAAGGTCCAAGCAATGAGCCCCTGCTCATCCTACTGTTTATTACATGAGTCCAGGTTGGATACCCTGCTTTGTTAGAGAATATTGTTGACTCGATGCCGCTGAACATCAATGAATGTATGTCTGACATAACTATATGATTATGATCATATTATATATCACATATTTGACAGAAATATGATTCTGCATAGTGTCCTGCCAAACCCATATTAATATCTCACTGATCAGAAAAAAATACTTAATAAGAATTGCTCCCAACACACGCTGTCCACTTCTTTCGTATGTCACTGATTTTTAAAAAACATTCCTCAATGGCAGAGACCTCTTTCATTAAAATAAATCCTACTAAGAATTCTAATATTTAAATAAATATGGCTCCTCACCCACATCCCACTGGTTGTCAGACCTCAGGGAAGACTGACTTGGCACCTCCGAAGGCTACAGGAAGTGACTTGAATGTACTGCTTGGGACAGTCTGGATTTTACTACTACACTAAGCTAAGCCATGAAAGAGACACATTTCAACACTGATTTATGGCTCTCCCAGATTTTTTTTTTAATATACAGAGTCTCACTATGCAGCTCAGACTCAGATTTGTAGTGATTCTCCTGTCTCAGCTTCCCCAGAACTGGGATTACAGGCATGTAATCACAGCTGGCACGGCACAACCAGGGTTCCAGGGATCAACCTCAGGGTTTTGTACTTGTCAGATGGATGCTTAAACTGCCAAGCTATCTCCCCAGCCCAGAATTAATATATTGTAAGTGTTGAATCAAATTTATTCAAGTTGCATTAGGGTCTCTTATTTTAAGCTTAAGAAATAATGTAAGGGCCTGTACCACTTAGAATCAGGTTTAGCACAGCAGCCAAAAATGGACCCTCAGCACTGGACTACCCAGGTTTGAAATCCTAACTTCATTTATTGATGATGCTCTTTTGCAGTTCACCTAACCTCTTTGTTCTTCGTCTCCTCATCCATTAAAAAAAGAAGACAATAATACTACCTACATCAGAGGATGCCAAGCAAAGGAATTGAATTCAAATGTATAAAGCAGTATGAAGAATGTTATTTATGATTTATGAAGAGCCATGAAACATTATTTTCTTTAGCTAGACCTCGGTATTAAGAAAATTCTTCTTGTCTCTGAAAACTGTATTGTTTTATTATGAAAATATTGTGGCTACTTCTACATACGGATGTTTCTTATTCTCTTTCCAGTACCCATGGGAAGCACAACACAGAAATCCTTTTACTGAAGCTACAGAAGGTCTCAGAATGTTCTTTGCCACACAGTTCTCTAGGTGGCAACTCATAATAAATCAAAGCTGCCAAATCAGTAAAAGTTACTACTTTCCTTGAGCCAGAAAGACTTGAAACACTACCTGCATTATACACGGGAAAAACAGCAAGACCAAAGAAATGAGTCCAGAGAAATACTGTGCATATTTATGTAATGGCGAGAATAAGAAGCATAGATTTTTATTTATCAGTCCCTAACACTGACTTATTGTGTGGCAGGCACACAATAAGTAACTGAGTTTTAGGATAGACAAATTTATTCTGGACACACACACACACACACACACACACACACACGCACACATGCACTCAGAAAAGAAAAGAAAAAAAAAGAAAAGAAAGGAGTTCTACCTGAGAGGTAGGTGGAGATGGCTAGGCAGGAGAAGTAGAAACTTTCTGGGAAAACTGTGTATCCTAAATTTTCAAAAGGATTTAGGTTACATAGTTGCAAACACTCAGCAAATTCAGTATCTTTCTTACTAGTAGTATTTTTTTACTAGTAATACTATATTTTCCTTACTGGTGAGACAAAGAATATGACAATGACATGGAAGCTGAATTACATTAAGAATAATTATGAACAGAGGTGTTCATTGTCCCTGCAAAATAAGTATCATTTGTGGATGACTTCACGCTAATGAAAAGTCATTTTTTCTGTCAAGTTATATGTGAATTGTGTACTCTGTCCCAAATTTGAATAGTCTATCATTATTTAAAAACAAACAAACAAACAGAGTCTGGGGCTATGGTTCAGTGGTTCCAAGCCCTTGCTTACCCTGTGTAAGGGCCTAGGTTCAATCCCCAGCAGTGCTAAACTTTGGGCATACACACACATACACACTTTCTTCTATAATCAATGTTATAATTATTAGTTATCTATATATGAAATAAACATCAACTACTTTTGGTAAGTTTTGGGGGAAATTTTGGCATAAGTTTGTCAAATCAATTATTTGTATTTCTTATCTGTGCATTTTATCCTTGTGAGAATTTGGGAAAATTAACTTCTAAAAGTCACATTTCCCTCATTTGTAAGAGGGGAATTATACTGCATATGTTTATTTTGAATATGAAATGAGATATCTCACCTTGTATATATCACAAGGACAGGTAGATACAAAAGCTCAATAAACATGTTTCCTTTCCCTGTGGTGCTATGATTGAACTCAAGACTTTTGTACAGTGCTGCATCTTCAGTTCTTTTTATTATTTTTCCAATTTTGAGACAGAGCCTCACTAAATTACTAAGTTACTCGGATTGAGCTTGAATTTGTGATCCTGCCTCCACCTATGAGAAGGTTTCCACTTAAAAAACAAAACAAGTATATATAAAGCATAAAATATTCAAAGAATGTGTAGTGCTTTAATTTACTTAAATAGAACAGTATTGTCTCCTCACTTGTTAGTCCAAGCACTGTGAGCAGGATTTTTTTTCCCAGAGTTGTGAGAAACACTGTAGAAAATCAAAGCACAAGGGGCTGACCAGATAGCTCAGCAGACCAAAGTGCCTGCTTAGGCAGAGCGCAGGGGTCAGGGTTGGATCCTCCGCATGACAAGCCACACCGGCCCTGCCCCTGGGACATGCTGAGATGACTATTGAGGCTGGGTGTGGTGGTAGTGAGACTTGTAGACCCTGTACTAAACACATTAAAAGAAAAAAAAAAGAAAGAAAATCAAAGAACAATACACTCATTATAGAGATAGTGTGAGGATATAGCAACTTAGACCAAGGAGGGAAATGCAGAACGGAACTTTTTTTCAGCTTAATGTCTGTACTTGCTGTGAAAAGCTACGCTGTTGCACTGGGCTTTGTGTGAAACACTCAGAAATGGCACCATTGCCTTGCATACCTGTTGTTTGCACCTGTCAAGTAGGTGGATGCGAGGCTAGAGTTTCTGAAACAGTCAAGTGCAGAGAGGCTAAAAGGGGGGCATGAGAACATTAACCAGCACCCCCCTGAGCCCAAGAGATCAGCAAAGACTCTGATCTAACAGGTGACGGAATGGGGAGCTGGGGCCCCCCCATCTGCGGAGGAAGCATGTGGTACTGTCTCCTGCTACTTGCACTATCCAAATTCCCCACAGTCTTTATTATCTCCCATGTCTTTTGGCATCATTTTAGCCACCGTCCCACCAACAGTCATTCCCATATAGTCTTACAATCAGCTGAAATGAAGGAGCTGTAAGTGACCTGTTCAGTCGGGGACTGAACAGCTCTGGTAGCGACTGTGCCCACAGTGCTCTGCAGTCCTTCACATTTGATCTATTTTTTACCTGGGCCACGTGGACCCTGGTCTAGCCTATTTTGACAAAAAAACATTAGGAATTTCTTCATGGTTACTTCGTGTCTAGGCAAGAACTATCTCACCCCTGTTCTCTGCCCTAAAAGCCAAGCATCTCAGATATTTTTTCAGATGCCTTTCTGAGTGATGAGTTCCTCTCTGTATCATTTCACCAAAAGGCATTTGAAGATGAGGATAACTCAGTAACCACCTTAAAGGAAAAAGTCTTTGTCAGAGCTGAGTACAAAGACATTTGAAATAGAGAGTGGACAACTTGATACTATGTCTGCTCTGAAACTTACCCAGCATTCCTTCCTTTGTATTCTTTGTTATTATGCTCCTCTTACAAATTTACTTTTTCAAGACATAAAGGTATTAAGAAGGACAGTTTAGATCTAGCCCACATGAAAGTGTGGGCACTACCAGCTGGGCCCAGTGGCACACACCTGGAATCCTGATATAGGAGAATGAAACTCCCCAGCTGAAAGGTGCCTGGGATGAGTTCCTGTTCTCTAAAACTAAAGAATGAATTTTGGGGACAAACAGAGGTTAAGAGCACAATATATTTATTGGGGAAAAGAAAGCTTCTGTTCAAGAGAGGAACAGAAGGGGGGCCTGAGCTGGTTGCCCAAGAAGCTGTCTCTTCCAGGTGTTTTTATACAGCAAAACCATGTGGGTATACAGTAGAGAAACCAGGAACTCACATAGGTAGGCAGGAGTTGGGACAAAACTATGGTCAACCAATGAGACCATTGCTCAGGTAAAACTGATTACATTCAGGACCAAATGGGGAAACAGGTCATGAAGCAAGCTGGCATGAATATAGAACAGGATTTTATCTGGTAGTAAGCAGCAGTTGGATTAGTGATACTTCCTGGCTTGTTCAAAGTGATGATCAAACCTGGATGCTTATCTTTAGGGAGGTAAGTATTTGTTCAATTATTGGTCTTTAGGTCTGCCCCAGAGCAGGAGCATCCATCCCTCTTACAGTTGTAAAGTAACTTGTCTTCCGTACTGTCTCCTTCAAGGGCCTGGCTCTGTCTACTGTGTATAATACTTCTATCTAATTCATCTGTCTACAACAGTCCCAGCACTATGGAAGCTGAGGCAGGAGGATCCACCATGATTTTGAAACCAGCCTGAGCCACATAGTGAGTTCAAAGCTAGTCTGAATTGCATAAGAGACAATAGAAAGAAAGAAAGAAAGAAAGAAAGAAAGAAAGAAAGAAAGAAAGAAAGAAAGAAAGAAAGAAAGAAAGAAGAAGAAAAATTTCAAAGAAGAAGGAAAAAGAAATAAAGTCTGAGGCAATATGCTTTTTTTTTTTTTTTTTTTTTTTTTTTTTTTTTTTTTTTTTTTTTTTTTTTTTT
>PVKA01009035.1:0-70109 GCA_004027165.1 Ctenomys sociabilis
AACAAAAAACCAGACTAGAGAATTATGTTTATGCATTAAAAATGACTTCCTGTATGTTAGCATTATCATGTCTCAAAATAAACTGATTGGTGAAATAGATTTTGCTATCTTGGTTATTACCATGTATTTACAGTTGACATATTTATGTACAAAGCCTTCAGATGACTTTCCTAAGACTGTAGCTAGTGAGTGGCTGAGTAAGGGTTTATGAAGGACACTTTTAATTCCTTGACTGATTCACAAATCCCCTCCTTGTGCAAGGAAAATATATAGTCCATCTTTATTTCCATGTATTTGTTTACAAAGACTCTTTGTCTTGAATACCTCGTTATCTTTAAAAAGATTTCCTTTGTGGTAACACCATGAGCCAATTCTTGGTTTTTGAAGCAGTTTCATGTAAAATTGTTGACAATACAATCTGCCTGAAAATTAGAATCACTGATATTTTCCTTTTTGTTGAACTCTGCATCAGGTTATGCCGGCACTTCAGGAGGAATAGTAATAACATCCGACTGTCACTTTACCCAGTCACTTTCTCTAATACAATCTGCCTGTTCATTACATATGAGCTTCACTTAGGAATTGCCCATATTAGAATCACTATAATGAAAAGCTAAAGGTCACCAGGCACAAACATATATTCTTTTCCTAAGCTTTTCTTTTCTTCAAATCAAAGGGCATTTCATAACATTTGGATAAAAATGAAGATATCAGTTCATGTAAGAAGATTTTTGAATTGGCTTTTCTGACACTTTATTTCTACACTTAGCAGGTGTATATATATCTTCCCTCTGATATGCCTACAACAGCAAAGTTGCCAGTGCTACAAATGCCGTTGGGCTTCAATTTATTCACAAGGCCATTGTTGATGATGTTTACCAGAGCCAGTTACATAGGAAGCTTGGCTTGAGCTGAGAGCTAATTAATACACAGAAGTTTGCATATTTTAAAAGAAAGGATGATAGGACTGGGGAGATTACTTGGTTGTCTGAGCACCTGCCTGACAAGCACAGGGACCCCAGCTAGATTCCCGGTGCTGCATCAGTGCTGGCCATTGAATCCCGGGCATAGGTGCTGTTCTGGCCCAGAAACTGGGTTTGGTGGTGCATGTCGGTAATCCCAGTTCTGCAGAGGCTGAGACAGGAGCATCACTACAAGTCAGTAAGATCCTGTATGAAAGAAAGAAAGAGAGAGAGCGCTGGGAAATGGCTCTGCTGTACTAATGCCTATCTCTCAAGCACAAGGCTCTGAGTTCAATCACTGACGTGCACACCACACACACACACACACACACACACATATACACACACACACACAAGAATAAATGATAGATGTTTAATTAAATAAAAGTCAATATCATTAACTAATACCAGTCACTACATACCAAAAAAAAAACTATGTTTTGAATCTGTGATGGAAAGTATTGTATTTTTAAATGAAGATATATTTTGATTAATGTTCAGGAAGGATAAATTAGAGGCTTACCTTAGAGTTTTTCTTAAAAATAAGATAAAGTATATGAAACTTGAAAAAAATGCATGTTTTTTGAATACCTGTATGAATTTTCTCTCAGAGTTAAACCTTACTGTATAGTAAAAATTTAAAAACACCACAAAATAAAAACTAAAATTCTTTAATTTAATACTTTCATTAAAAAAGAAAGCTTTCACGTGTTAAAATTTTACCCATTGTCTCTCTCTATTTTCAATATAAATGAAACTTTTAATTAAATACCTAATTTCAAAATGACATGATAGTTTATTTTAGCCCAACTAGCAATTTTCTTGAAAGTTTAAGATTAGTATCATCAAATTATCAACCTCAATATTTGAAATGAAAAAAAGCAAGAGTGAACTTTATAAATCTGACCTAAAAATGAGTTAACCCTTTGTAAGAATGTAGAGAATGCAGTATTGTAAAGAACTGCACCATTACTTTTAAGAAAATGAAATATCATAAACAATTTTGTTGATTCATTATCATAAACAGTACAGCATTATTACACAATTAATTTCCTTATTTTACTATATTCCACCTCAAGAATGAATTTCAAGCCAGTGTAGAAATCCAGAATAATTATGTAAATGCATCAGAACTTAGAGAAAATATGAACTGTCACATTAGATTACACTAACATTCTATCCTGTAAAATTTTGTCTCCCAACATTGTACATCAAGGAACATTAGAGGAAAAGGGAAAGTTGAAATGGGTGAAAGACAAAAGAAGACAATTGAAAATTATGTTAAACAAGAATGTCTGTGGAGGAATGACTGCAAGATTCTTCAAGAAATTAATTATTTTCTGAGAATACAAAAATGCAGGTGAATATACTGCAGAATGAAAATAGAAACTACCGCAGACATAACCTATGGTGTGTCATTTTATGTCAATATACTGTACATGGTAATCAGGGACTATAGCAGAGAGAAACAGACTAAGATTTGAACTACAGTGCTTGACAAACAAATCTGAGAACACACTGCACTTATTCATGGTTGAATTTGACAGTGAGTCACAAAACATAGCCTGCTTTCATCCTCCACCCTCCCACACACACAGAATGAATGCTAGGAAGTGAAGAGCATCCTGTGTCACTGAGAAAGGCTGCTGCCATACTAATTTCTATGAGCAGCACTATCAATCTGCCTGATGAAGATCATGATTATGTGTCAACCTAATTTACATCTGACAAATGACAATGACAGAGTATGGAAGAATGAGATAGAAATTACTTTATCTTATTTTTTACTTTGTAAATTAGAAAACTGACAATCAGGAAAGACAAAAACATTTTTTAGAAATAGACATAAAATGACAAAACTCATGTGGTTCGTGCTTTAAAATAATCTTAAAATTATCTATCTGGTTGTCGGGATTGTTTAAGTATTTCCAACACAAATTCTGCTGGTATCTACCAATGTTATTATTTAACATATCTATGGTACATATTTAAACTAATCAATACTTATTGGACTTTACTCATATTTTACTAACGTTTGAGTTACAACATGCATCTAGCCATCCTCCCAAAGCCTCATGAGTTAATACATGTTTTTTTTTTTTTCAGATGTGGGTGGATCTAGAATGAGTGACACTGAGACTGAGTGGTCAAACAGTGTTAGGCTCAGGGTTCTAGGATTAAGATTGAGAGTACTACTTGCCCTGAGTATCCTGGATACGATATAAGGGAAAGAAAGAGCTGTGAATGAGCCTTGGTTGCATAGTTACTTTCTATTTGCCATGAACTATCTCTCTTCTACAATGCCCCTCTGCCAATCCACAGGTGATGGATTAAAACCTCCATAAACTGTGAGCTAAATAACTTTTTTCCTTTTGGATACTGGGCATTTTCTTTTAGTAGCAAGAGTTATAACCATGACAATTTATAACATTTTACTTAGATTTCATTACTGTTTAAACTCATGTCTTCTTCCTATAATTAGAATCAGGAAATCACATTTTGTTTAATAATTACGTCTAAATCTCCTCCTATTAGCCAGGCGTGGTGGTGCATATCTGTAATCCCAGCACTCGGGAGGCTGAGGCAGGAGGATTGCTGTGAGTTCGAGACCAGCCTGAGCTACAAAGTGAGCTTAAGGCCAGCCTGAACTGCATAATGAGACCCTGTCTCAAAAAGACAAAAAAAAAAAAAAAATCTCCTCCTATTGTGAGCAGGTTCTCAATATTTTCTTGTTTTTTGTGACCTTATCACTTAAGATAAGAGCTGATCAGATATTCTGAAGAATGTTTTTTGGTTTGGTTTCAAATACTATTTTCTCATGGTCAGGCTACAGATGTGAACTTTTGAGGAAAGAAACTAAAGCTAAAGTGACAAACTCCTTGTACACACAAGGTTGAATATAACACCATTAATTTATGACCATTGAGGGATTTTAGTAGATTTCTTTGATAGAGTGTTACACACTAGTTTTCTTCATAGTAGAATTACAGTTTTTTCTACTCCACCTTTTATGTATTGGAAGGAAGTAATTGTGTACAGGCCAGGCTCATGGGCAGAGAAATGAAATGCCACAACATCAAAAACAATTGATATACTCATAAGTGGAATAAACCAGACCAAATACCAAATTTGGTATTTATGGGTAAATACCAAATAGTCTCCCTAGTACCAGAACTCAAAAGAAGAAATGCAAATAGAATGTTACAACACAACTAAATGGAAAACGAGAACTTAAGGATTACACAAAAAAAGAGGGCAAGGAGAAAAGCTGGGAAACATGACAGGGACAAAGCCACACATTTATTTGTGCAAGATGGGCAAGGCAATGATCCTGAGAACTATCAGCAGGTTGTTGAAAGTAGCAATTACTTGGTGGGATTCTCACCCAGACTAATTATATATGCTGATACCTGTTAAGTGAGTGACTGCACCAAAAATATCAATGTGTAATAGTGGGGTCATGCTTGGAATGCCTGTCATTCTGGTCTTCTAATATGTACTTGTTTTCATGACATACCCATTATGCCTAGACTGTATCTTTGTTTAAAGGGTAATAAACGAAAAAAAGAGACAAGGAAAAAAATGTCACAGCACTACTCTACTACAATGTTGTATATGGTTAGATTCCTAAATTACTATGTAAAATATGTAACTGTTTATTCATATTTTTTAAATTTTTTTAGTTTTTTAATTCTTCTTCCATATTCAGTAGAGAATTAAAGTTTGACATATCAATACTTGATGGAAAATACATGCTTCATCTTATGCCTAAGATGTTTAATATTCTGATAGATAGTGAGGTTAAACCCACATGCATGTGTTGTAGGACAATAATAAGCTTCTATTTTGGAGGGTTAACAATTTAAGTTTACAGACCAAAAATTAGAGAAAAGAGAAGGGCTGCAAGGACAGCCAAAATTTTGGCCCTAGCCGTTCAAGGTCAGTGAGGACGCAGAACATAGGAGAACCAATATTGTAACATTGTGTAACTCAGTTGTGTCCTAAATTTTCTGATAAAGGAAATTATGGGGCCACAGAGGAAAGTGACCATTGATGGAGAGTGTGCCTAAGGAAAGTCATCTAGAGATAAAATATTCTCTCAGGCTCTCACAAAGAGCAAATTGGTCAAGCAATGGCCATGATTTAGCCACATGACTGACACTGACAAGGGTTCTACAAAGTGTGATACAGGATTGCAGGATAAATCCTGAGGGGACTTGACTGACATTGTCAGATATAAAATTTGCATTTCATGTTATATAGGTCTTGCTTTGTCTTGGTCTTTACCATCCAGCAGCAATATATAAAAACAAGGTATAAAAAGTAAAGTCATATTAATAGGTTGAGTTATAAAGTCCACAATTTCTGACATTGCCAGTCCTATGGATAATCCACTACTATTATGGATTGCGGACTATGTTGGAATATTTTGCTGAATTCACGGACCCACAATATTCAAATGGCAATGGAATACCCATCTTTGACAAAACTAAAGAAAAAATGTGGAATTAATGAAGGGCTGTTTTGTATCTGCACATACAAAATAGTTAGGATACATATATAGTTATTTTCTCTTAGAAGAAAGATTTGTATTAATAGTGTTTTGACAGGACATCATGTCTGCATCCTGTGCTATGAATGACTATTACAAAGACAACAATATGCAATGTATTAATTGTTGTAATTCTCCTACCAACCTGTTTTGAGTCCTCTCATTGCAATTTTTCTCAATAAAATTAATAAAAAAAAAGTTAACTATCTTGTAGGTCTACAACAAAGTTATCATAGTAATTAGTGGATATTTTGGGGAATATTCATGAAAGCTTTGTAAATATAGTGTTTACCCTTGAAATCTTATGATTCTTTCCTTATTCCCTTTATCAATTTCAATGGGGAATATTTCTATGAGTGAAATATTATTGCTTTTATCACTTTATTGAACCAGTTATTCAGATCACTGTAGATTCATAAATATTGTTGTGATTACTTAGCTGGTGATGCCTTACATTCATGATTTTTAAGGTTTTTTGTAGAAAAATTGATGTCAGTTGGTATAAAAAATACATTCTGAGAAATTGAACATTTAAATATTAATATATATTATGAAAAATACTTTGCTTATTTCATTATTTAACTTAGAGGACAATTTTTTCTTTAATCAACCTATTTATCATCAAATATATATAATTATCTGTATTCATGCTTTATCAATAATGTTTTTTATTGAGTTGGAATGGTTCTTGATAATCAATGAAACAATAGGTTAGCCAGTGACTATCACCTTTGTAGAAATAGTAAACCATAAGTTGCTTTAAATAACAAAACAGATATTAAATAAATAAATCTATACCTAGACACATAATAATTAAGACCTCAGAAATTCAGAAAAAGAATAAAATAGTAAAAGCTACTAGAGAAAAAAAACTGATTACCTTCAATGGAAAACCCGTCAGCATCTCAGCACATTTCTCAACACAAACCATTTAATCAAGAAGGGATCCGAGTCAAATATTTCAGGATCTTAAAGTAACTTCCAATCCAGGATTGGTGTACACTGCAACATTATTAAATAAGATCCAACACCTGAAAAATTCATAGCCACCAAATCAATGCTATGATGAGTACTGACAGATATTCTAGAAAGAGATGGAATCAGCCACAGCTTTAAGAACAGCAGAAAGGAACCACCAAACAGAGCATGTAATAAAGAAACAGGGTAACATTATGAAACTCACAGCAGGAAAGAATGTGATAAACATAATGAATATATATCAGTTGTAATCATCAAAATAAGCTGCCTAAGTCTACTATTCAAGAGAAACAGTCTAGCAGAGTGGATTAAGACACAAAATGCAACAATATGTTGCATACAAGAAACACATTTAACTCAAAAGGAAATTCACAGACTAAAAGTCAAAGGATGGAAAACAATTTTCCATATCACAGAAAATCAGAAAACAGCAAGTATAACTATTCTGGTTGCTTACAATATCAACTTCAACCCAAAAATCATTTAAAGAGATAAAGAAGGTCACTGCATACTTATTGAGGGACAACTCCAAGAAGGAGGGATAACAAGTATAAATATATGTGTGTGCATCCAATATAGGAGCATCCCCTGTATAAGACAAATTTTAACAGATATGAAAAATCAAATAGGTAATAATTTAGTTGTAATGAAGAATTTCAACAGTCTCCTATCACAAAGAGATGGACCAACTAGGCAGAAAATCAGCAAAGAAATAACAGAACTAAACCAAACTTGTGAGGAAATCAATTTGGTAGACCTTTACAGAGTATTTTATTTTTTTTATTTTATTTTATTTTTATTTTTTGGCAGAACTGAGGATTGAACTCATGCCCTTGCACTTGCCAGGGAAGCGCTGATTCTACTGAGCCATTTCCCCTGGTCCTTCTTACACAGTGGAAATGGACAGTTTCTTAGGCATATATGAAATGCCAAAGCGGAGTCAAACTTTTAACTCAATAATGGAACACGAATTTAATGTAATAAAAAACTTACCCATGGGGCTGGGGAGATGGCTCAGTGGAGTAAGCACTTTCTTGGCAAGCACAAGGGCCTGAGTTCAATCCCTGGTTCAGCAAAAAAAAAAAAAAAATCTTACCCGCAAAGAAAAGCTCAGGTCCGAATGGATTTACTGCTGAATTCTACCACACAGAATTCTAGGCACTAGAGATCTAGTTGTGAGGAAAGTAACATCTCTGACCTATCTCTGACTATTTTTAACTAGAAGGACTGACAGAAGTTTGGCATAGAACACCTTTATTTTAGCTAACAGAGCATTGCGTACTTCTGTCTTCACTATGGTTAAGATAATCACCTTCTATACCACTAAGACTGGTAAATTGTCCTGAAAATACCCATCAAAATTAGAATCATTATTTTTTTTTAATTTTTGCTTTTTCCAATACTCTATTAATGAAATTTTAACAGAAAACGAAACACCTTTTAAGAAATAAGTGTCCTTTTCCTTTAAAACTAAATGCTGTGTCATTAAGGATTGCTGGTCAGAGTTAAACTTTTAATAGACCACTTATTCACACATTTACACACCTAGAAACTGCCATATTTTAGAAATGTTTTCACATGTTATGGTGGAAAATGTTATGTGAACATAGGAAAATACATTCTTTGCATAGAGATGCTCTTAATTTATAATATTGAAGCTGATATTTATAAGCTTGTACTCTGATACAAGTTCAAGCCTCTAGAACAAACAGAAACAAAACATTCTGTTCAGTGCTTTTCCTAATAGAGAAATAAAGTTCTGAGTAACGTCTTTGAAAACTATACAGAGCATTTTCTCCTTTACTTTCTCTTCAAGAAATGATGATTTAACTGGTCAGTAAAGTGTGAATTTTCCTTCCACCTCATAAAGAAAGATAGTAAGAAAAATGTTGAGAAACAATAGTCATGTTTATTTTGGCAGAAAAACCCAGCTACAAACTGCAGCTAAAATTGCAATTACTGCTTTTCTAAAGTAACAGTGCCTGCTCTCTATTCCCATTCCACTCAAGCCATAGATTTTTATATCTGTTTCACTGTTTCTTTATTCTTTTTCCTTGCTGCTGGCTGACAAAGCTTTGGGCAGAACAGAGCTCATACTTCATGTTCTTCCTTTTCCTCCCCGCTCACATGGTTGCACACCTGTATGTTTTGATATATTGCTCCTTCCCAAGAAATATCTGTGCCTGTAGGAAGAAAATGTGATACCAAAGTTGAGTTCACTTCATGCAACAGAACCAGAACTTGAAGGAAATGAACCAGGCAAAGAAAATAATAACAAGACTACATCCATTAGAATCAAAATTTAAAAGCAGTTTTTCTAGGTGATCTTGGAGGTTATTAATTTTTTTCTTCTTTGAGACAGGATTTCACTACCCAGTTCAGGCTGGCCTTGAACTTACTCTGTAGCCCAGGTTTGCCTGGAACTCTCAGTGATCTTCCTGTGTCAGCCTCCTGAGTGCTGGAATTACAAGTGCACACTACCACACCTGGCATTAAATTATTAAAGTGATAATTTCTTTAAAAATATATAAAATTATATGAAGAGGGTTAAGATTTTGTTGCTATGTTATTATGTCAAGATCTTTGAAATTCTAGAGAAAATTTTAGAAACTTTTCCTATAAATCATACACAGCTACATTCACACACACACACACACACACACACACACACGCATAAGCACGCACTCACTTAGGTATGAACCTAACAGTTTTGCAGACAAAGCATAAAGCCTTTGGAGCCTCTCTTTCTTACCTGATAACTGTCTAGGCATCCAGTAGACTCGGACTATGATCTATTACTCTAAATACAATTTATTGGTTCTTCCTTATTATTTTACCATTAAGCATAAAATATTTTGTTACATTTACAAAGGAACAAATTTTTCTCAAAATGAACAATGTATATGAGCCACACTGTACTCTATGAGCTGTTTTCAAAATAGAATTAATTGCATGAATGGAATGCAGATATCAGTGAAATGATCATATCTAGTCTCACAGCAGTGTTTTATTATATAAAGCCACGATGACTGAAAGTGAACTGCTGTCCACAAACAATGAGTAGTTCAAAAGCCTATGTTCTCGAAAGAGAGGGTCTGGAGATACCAAAACGTAGGGATTTTGGGAAATAGTTCATGGCACTTACAACTGTTACATAGCAGGCAGGAGAAGGCAAATGCATTTCAATCAAAATATGTAAACTGTGGCTATGAATAGCAGAACATAGCACAGGTGCTAGAATCAATCTGATATGGTTCAATTCTGCTATGTAAGACTGCAATAAGAAGGTAATTTCATTTCCTTGAGTTGTGGGGTTTCATGTAAAATAAAACAGTCAATGTAAAAGCAAAACTTTGTAGGATTCCTAAGTATAAGTAAAATAATGTATATAAAGTACTTAACATAGAACCTTGCAACATTGAAGGCAGAAGATACTATACTGATTGGTACATTACCAGGAAACCAGTCAACCTTAAAATAAAACAAATTTTTCACCGGTATACAATTATTCAGTTAGTTATATTTTTGCTCCAACCATGAATCTGAGTAAATTTATGATTTCTTTCATTCAGTCAACTTACACTTGTTTAACACATCTATTAAACCAAGCAGAATAGGCCCTAGAGATATAGTTGTAAAGAAAATAATGTCCCTGCCCTATCTCTCTCTAACTACATTACATTTATTAAGGTGCATTTAAGTCAGTTATATGCAAAGTGTATGATGTCACATGGTGAGTACTTTAAAGAGTATTGAGCAGCTGAAGGTGGTTTGGGCAGTGAGTGGAATTGATGATGCCATGTTTTTCAGAATTCTTACAGAAGAATAATTATGGCTTTGGAACAGGAAAAAACAGTCTCATATACTATTCATGAAAAGGATCACTCTGGCAACTAAGAGAAATTAAGTGATGGAAGTAAGAGAAATTAAGTGATGGAAAATTAGGGGATTATTGCTAGAAATACTAAGCAGCTTAATGTCATTTTAAACTTGGATGATAATAGAGAACATGGAGACAAATGATATGTTCTGGATAATAACACAGAGCTGAAATCATTTGCTCATACCTAAGTATGTGTGTACACCAAGAGGTGTAACTATCTTGCAGGTAGAAAGATATAATCATTAGCCAATAACATCTTAAAGCTGGCTTATCTGAACAAAAAAAAAATATTCGTAAGCTTCTAACAACCACAAAATAGCATTGTTTATTCCAACAGAAGAAATGTGTCAGGCTGGCTACATAGCTCAGCGGATTAAAGCGCCTGCTTAGACAGACACAGGGGCTAAGAGTTGGATTGCCAGGCCTAATGCCTCCACCCAGGGGATGAGATGGTAGTGAGATGGGGTGTGTTGGCACATGCCTGTAATCCCTGCACTTCGGAGGCTATAAGCGGGAGGATCATTAGAATCCGACCTACACAGTGAGAACTTGTAGACCTGTGGACCCTGTCCTAAAATACACACACACAAAAAAAAGAACAAATGTGTCATAGTCACATAAGAAAATATGTGTAGAGAACTTACTGAATAGTAAGTCTGTTCACAGCGTGGTGGAGAGTGAAAAAGAACACTTCCTGCATATCATAGAGAGCAAGAGATGCTATTCAACTCGAGTTTTATGAAGTGTAGTTGGATTGTACAAATTTCATTTTCATAAAATATTAATTCACGTTGAAATAATCAGATAGACCTCAAAAGATCATTTAACTTTTCTTTTCTAAAATGAATTAATAGACATTTATTTGGAGTTCTAGATGCCAACAGAACTTGCAAGTGGCAAATGTCCAGCCTTGCCTTTTCCTTAGGAAGAGAAATTTGTGTAGCGAGCAATGTGGCCAGAGTACACTGAGCAGGAGCTCTCTGACTCTCTTGAGTTTTATTCAGGGAGATGTTTCTTATGATTTGGTTGGAAGTGTACCCAAAATATATCAAAGGTTACCCTTTGCCAATTCCCATTTGTTCTCAAATGTCAACTTCATCTTATTTACTCTTTTAGTAAAAATTATGTTTCTGAGTGTAGGGATAAATAATGCATGCTGTGAAAATATTTTAATTAAAAAATCACTTTGGAACACCCACAGCAACCATTGGGTACATTATTATTTAATAGCAAGAACAAAAGTATCGCTCTTTTTCTCTCTCTTTTTTTTTTTTTTGTATTTAGGATGAGGTGTACAGGCTGTCAGGGACTCACTTCGTAGATCAGACTCATAGTGATCCTCCTGTTTATAGCCTCCTAAGTGCTGGAATTACAGGTGCACACAACTCCCCTTTCAGTTGCCCTGTCAGAGTGCCTGGGGCAGGGCTGGCATGGCAGGCCAGGGAATCAAACTCCCAGCCCCCCGGCATCTGCAGAAGCAGGTGCTTTAATCCACTGTGCTATTTAGCTGGCCCTTATAGTCTTCTCCTCTAAGTAGCTATGTTTCTACCTTTGCTTATTGATACTTGAATTTTCCCTTCAAATTCTACACTGAAAATCGTGAAGGAAAATTAAAACTATCCATAGTTTTTTAAAAGACACAAAATAAAACAAAAATCTGGCATATTAAAAGGGAAAAAATGTACATAAGACTTTTTTTAAGTCCATTTCAATGTCCATCCTGCTACCTACCTTAACATGAAATGTTTGGGAAATACACTTTCAATGGTATTTAGTTCAGTAAGATTTGTAAAAGTTAGAGTAGAAATTTGATACTTCAAATCTAGTTTTAAAAATATAAAATGCCTGACAGAAGGAGAAAAGTTTAGTAACCAAATGGAAATTTGATATTCCACCGTGAATACACAGGCAGATTTGCCCATGAAATTGCACAGAATTCGGTCATGCTTCTATTGTGCACTTGGTTCTCTGTCCCCTGAGCTGGCCTCAGCTCTAAAAGCAATGTCTGCAAACTTAGTGTCATTTAATGGTAATAAATTTTCATCCTTCTTACTATAAAGTTTGCTAGCACACTGTCAACTACATGCCATTTTCAGATCATGTGCCCATAATAATACATTTTGTGTTTTGTTCATTTATTGCCCTATTAAATCTTGGCGTCTCTCCTGCATTATACAGAAATATACCCATAAAATTATGTATTGTACAATAAAAATGAGAAAGAATTTATATTAAAGATTTTGCTGTCATTATCTGATATTATTCAAAAAACAAAATGTTGAATCTTTCATCCCATACTGGGTTATCTGTGTACATATGCATATATTGCACATAGATTATGTTAAATGCCAATAGTCACTCCCAACTTACCTGTGTTGTAACTACCTTTTTCACATTTCAGATGTGACAAAAGTGAGAGGCAAGAATAAAATTCCCGGGTTTTCTCTCCCATGTCTTGAATATCAATACCACGCTCACTGAATACACAGTTCTTTCCTACACCTCACGTGTGTACAATATTTCTCTCCAGTGATGTGTTACCAATTACAAGCTTCTACTTTCATACGATTAATATTCTCAGAAGATATGAAGTATTGGAAAGAGAACATTTATATGTGAACCAATATGTTGAGCAAAATTCTTTGAATGTCATCCTTGTCTTTCAAATGTAACACATATGTGAAATCATAAATACGATGCATAGATTATCTGTAGACTGTTGCATATTTTAAGTACTGAAGAATTCTGCTGCAAACGAGCTCCAATATTTTTACTATAAGAAAGTATATGATTAATTTATGTCTATCAAGCCAATATATTTATTAAATAGAAGAAATTTAAAATCTTTGTACCTTATCTCTAAATATATCTGAGTATCTCTAAGTCATACATAATATACAAAAGTTAATTAGCATAAGAGCTACATTGTGGAAATGTACCCTATATAAATAAACAATTTTCAATTTTTATCTAATAGCTTGACATTATTGAGGAAGAAAGTTATTGGTCTCTGTGAGATTACCTCAAGAAATGGATTGGTTGAGTGGACACTAAGAATACACTTATTTTTTTCTTTGTCAAACTTAAGTAATCCTAGAGAGTAAAGTTTCGCATATGGAATAGTAGGACAAATAACCTAACAAACCAAGGAAACTACAGGAATTTTATTATTTTGTTGTTGTTGTTTCTTCAACATTTTATTTTAATTTAAATTACAGGGCCAGGCTGGGGAGATAAACTGGTGGCATATGCACATACCTGGCAATTGCAAGGTCCTGAGTTCGATCCCTATTACTGCATGTCCTGTGGCCCAGAACCCCAGGTGCACCATTCTGGCCACAAAACCAGGTGTGGTGGCCCACAACTGTAATTTAAGTGCTGAGTAGGTTAAGACAGGAGGATCACTATGATTCTGAGGAGGTTTGATTTGCATATAATTATACTAAATATTGAAAATAATTTTACTAAGTTCGCAAGTGTCGTTTACTAACCACTTTTATCTTATTCCCCAATTTATAAACTGAATGGCCATGGCAAACAGCTTTACAGAAACCTCTGTCTTCTTGTAGCTCTGTGCCCTGCCACGTAACAGGAAGTAGGAGAGCTGGTCACGGCCAGCTTTATGTTATATTTCTCCATTTTTAGTAAACACAGTGTAAGATTTCAAATTTCTCCTGCTGCACATTTTTCTCTTTGTATCATTTTTAAATCATTACAGTACTTAACTAGAAAGAAATAACTCTCTTTAAATATATACTTCAAAATTCATAAAAAAGCAGAAGAGGAATGAAAGGCTAGTAGTCCTCTTGCCTGCTACGTGTATGCACAAACTGAAAAATCCTTCTGTTACTCACTGTGCCAGCATCAAGGCATGCTTTGGTTTCTTGAGCTGCTAAAATTTAAATTCTCCTTTTTCATCTCTTGACCAAATGATGTTTCTTTTAACATCAGCGAAGCTCACATTACTTAAATTACCATTTTTACAGTTAACATTCACTCCCTATTCCTTGTAATACGTCAAATGTTCACAACGAGGATTATGTTGAAAATGGATTATAGCAGACAACAGATTCAGGAGCTGCCATTCATCTTCTCCGGAGAGCTCGTTAACCTTTAAAGGTTTGTACATGATTCCATAATTACCTTGCAATGGGATTTTTATTTCTCTTCTATTCATTAAGTTGCTCCTTTGCATGGCATGCTAGGAAGTTGACATTCACTCTTTGCATTGGCAAAGATGTTGGATACACAGAGAAAGCAACATATATAGAAAAATAAAACTCTTTCTCCAATCAAGACTTTAATGTTCCCTTCAGATATAGTAGCAGAAAAAATATTAGAGCTTTGTATCCATCCACACAGAATAAGAAGAAAGAGGTTTGAAATCTGTAAAATGTACTATAGGTGCCTTTAATTATTTTTTCAACTTTCTAAGAAAACTTGTTTTTTTTTAATAAAACAATAGGATTCATTTACGTTTCACTTTCTCTACAAATTTTGTTTCAGAGTGTATTTGTATATATGTTTACCTGTCTTAAACTTAGTGTTGATTAACTTCCAAAGTGTATATATAGTTTATTTTAATTCTTATTCATAATTATCTTTTTCCATTAGAATATCTTTTAAAACCTAAAAAAAAAAAAAAAAAAGAAAAAGAAAAACATGCTAGGGCTGGGGAGATAGTTCAGTGCCATATGTGCCTGCCTGCCATGTTCAAGGTCCTGGGTTGGATCCCCGGTACTGAAAAGAAAAACATGCTAAACAGTCCTTTCAATGACAACAGTTGGAGAACACTTTTTAAAAATTCATTTCATCTTAACTTCAAATCCAACCAAACCAACGGGACCTATATTACTGTCATGTTCTGTTGCTCAAATATGGGTAATGGGCTCCATGGTTTCAAATGTTAACGCTTCACCCCCAGGACAGCAAAACTTGCAGTTGCAAAAACTGGAGCTAGAGGTGGATCTAGGGCAACATCCTTCAGTCACTTGTGGCGAGCAGCTGCAAGGCAGCTCTTCTCTTCCCTCTCCTTCCTGGCTCCAGAGTCACACAAATACCGGGTGCATCACCTGCTCTGAAGACAAAAAGTAATGAAAGAGCTCCCGGATCTCCAAACCCATGAACTAAAATAAGTTATCTTTTCTAAATAGATCATATCCCGCACTTTGGTACTGTTGTGTGAAATTGCCAAATGTGTCACCCGTTGTTTTCTCCTATAGAAAACTTATCTTCAGCGGACTGCAAGTCCGATCTGAGAGAAAACCAAGGTATAGATTTCCTCATTTTCACGACTCGCCATAGCCTGGGCATAAAGCATGTTATGTATTTTAATGGATTTAATAACTCATTCAAAACAAATTTATCATGAATCACTGGGTGTAGTGATACATGCTTACAATTCTAGCTCTTGGGAGGCTGAGACAACAGGATCATTGGGAGTTTGGAAGCAGCCTGGGCTACAAGTAAGCTCAAGGTCAGTAAGGCACTGTCGCAATAAAAGAAAATAAAATTATCATGAATTTTGCAACCAAAATTTTAAATATGGTCCAACATCCTTTATTGTTATTGAAGCAGATAGTATATAGAATAATTTGGCAGAATATGTGAAGAAGGTGTTAATTGAATAAATTTCTGCTTTTCCAAGTTAACATGTTAGGTAGCTTTAGTTTTACCAATTTTCTCTTTCTGGCTATACATATCTATTAGTGGTCTCACAACATGAAATTTCAAAGTCTCTTCTTCCTCTTTATATTCTTTTTTTTTTTTTTTCATCTTCTTCTTTCTCTATACAACTTGGCAATTTCTATTGAGTTCCTTTTTTTTTTTTTTTTTCAGAACTGGGAATTGAACTCAGGCCCTTGTGTTTGTCAGGCAAGTTCTTATTCTACTGAGCTACTTCCCTGACCCTCTATTGAGTTCTGATCCACTGTACCAAGTTGTTCTCAGAGCCAAAAATTGTATAATATTTAAAAATCCATGCACCTCAAGTTAGTCTATTTTCTGTACCCAGATATTTCTTTGTTTTTCTCTCTCTCTCTCTGTCTCTCTTTCTTTTTTTTGTATTGGGGAGCAAACTCAGGACCTTGTGCACATACTAGTGCATATCAAAGTTTATGTTATAAGAATAATTTCTGTCCTTCCAATTTGCTTTCCACATTCTATATAATATTAATATTTTACATATTATGAACATTAACATTTCAAGACACAACTTTGGCTCAGGAAACTGAAAAGCTGTCATTACACAGAAAGGCAAAGGGCAACAAGAAGGAAAAATCAGGTAAAAACAAGACCAAATAAAATTATCAATGTAAACACAAATTTTCATTTCTGATTTTAAGGCTAGAATTTACATTAGCTTTTATTTAATTGAGAATATTCCTATTATTATCTCATATTGAATCCATTTCATACCTTTCTCCTCCATTACTTATTCCTAAACCTTCAGTCTTACAGTAGGAATATGACAACTATCCTAACATATGAGATCTCTCAGCTAAGTATCACCTCATATGAAAATTAAAAACGGTGACTCAATAAAATTATTTTATAATTTAAGAAAATTAAAATGAAAGTCTCGGATGCATTGTAAATTATAATGTATACATGTGTTGCAATTAGAATTAATATTCTCTAGCATCTGGAAAGTAAGTTTTTGTAAGTCCAGGGTTAATGCTGTTTTAATAAGCATTATAGGCTGAAATACAACCTCTCTCAAAATTTGTATATTGAAGTTTCAACTCCTAGTATTTCAAAGTGAGACTATAATGAGAGGTAATTAATTTAAAATAGAGAATAATTACAATTAAAATAAGGAAGCAAATGTGGGTCATGACCCGATGTTACTGATGACATTTAAGAAAAACTGAATTAAGTGAAGTCACAAGAGGCTGAGAGTATGCTGCATTTTCTACTATAATCTAATATTCCCAGACTCATCTCTAATCTTTTTGTTTAAAACTTTGTAAAAATCCACTGCACTCCCCCTTTGGTCTATTGTTATGACCCATCTTGGAAAGCTCAGGATCACTTGAGCATGCTTCCTACCTCAATATTAAGTCTCTGTATATTTCCTTGCTAAAGTTTTCACTGGAAGAAATTCCTGGATCAATTCCACTATGCTACCCATGTTTAGTCTATTTCAAAGACAATTATAATCAGCTGCCTCTCACATTCCCTGTCTTCTTCACAGCAATTTTCTGAGTTTTCAGATTAATAATGTTTTTGTAATCTTTATAAGCTGAACTATGTCCTCACCCATTTTATTTTTCTCTTTATCAGTTGTTCTCCTCTCACTATAATGTGAATTTCATCATGTCAACAATGCATGATTTCCTTTTATTTTTATTTTTTAAGGCTACATACTCCATGTATAGCAATGAAAGACTGAAAGATTTGAAAGCTTTACTTTTTTTTTCATTTTATGTATTTGGTGCAGGGTCCCACTATGCAGCTCAGACTCAAAGTGACCCTCCTGTTTTCAGTCTGCCCAGTGCTGGGATTGCAGGCGTGTGCCACAAGTGGACAGCCAAGAGGCTGCTCTGCTCAAATCGTGCCAGATCTAAAATAAGCACTGTCTTTCACAGTGTCAAGAGTGTTCCTTCCAGGTAGTTAGGTACATCATTGATATAAAAGATTCTGATGGTGGATTAAAAAAAATACAAAAGCAAATCAAAATTAAACTAAACTAAATTTAAATGTACATGCCCACCCTTATCTATGTTGGAAGTGGCTGGAAACAGGCTGAAGATCATGTTGTGAACTTCATCTACTCCCCTTGAATCCAAAATGTGTAACCTTGGAAAATGGCTCCAGTTCTCCAGTGTGTGTCTGTTAATTGACTGATTGATTGAATGTCTCTTTTGAGATAGGATATAACTGTGAAGTTCAGGCTGATCTTGAGCTCACTTTGTAGCCCAGGATGGCCTCCAACCCTTAGCCACTTTCCTGCTTCAGCCTCCCGAGTGCTGGGATTATAGGCTTGTGTCCCCACATAGTTGTCCAGTGAAAAATGTAATCATCACAATTATCAACAAGATCATTAGTTATCTAGCATCCTCTATTAATTATAACATATAGTATTATTCAGGGCAAAAAAAAACTATTTTACATTGTTAAGATTTTATTCAAAAGAATAATTTACATTTTCACAGAAAATTAGGAAAATAAACTCCTAACATTCTTAAACTTAGACTACTACCTGGATATGTATTACATATGAGTAGATAGCACAAAAATTTAGAGTATGTTGTATATGCTTTCAGTTCATTGCTTTAAGGAAAAACCACATAAAATATTGAATTTTATGACTAAGATAAAGCTTTATCACTTTTTACATATTTGTACTCATAAGAAGCTTAAACTCAATAATAAACCAATCAATAGTTCATAAGGTCTATACTGCAAATTCACCAAGATTCCACTATTTTAGATGTTTCCTGATTACTTTTAAAAGGTCCAGCTGAGGCGATAGCTCAGTGGCCTATTTGCCTGCATAGAAGGTCCTGAGTTCAGTATCCAATAACAAAAAATAAAATAAAAAATAATAAAAAATAAAAAAATTTAAAAAGGTCCATTTGGCAGTATGAATAAAATGCATTTATGGAATGCTTCTTATGTGTTTAATTCATTATGAAAATATCATATAACAAGAGGAGAATATCTTAGCCTTCCATAGGAATCTTAGAGAAAAAGAGGCAATTAGAAAATAATACAGACATATGCATAGGTGGTATATTAAGAGGTACAAGATTCATAGAACATTAATATGGAAAAATACTGTGGGACATACACTGTGGATACACAGGACTTGGTGTGCTTTTTATTAGAATAGTCCAAAACTCTGTGATAAGAATATGTTGGCAAGCTCTTGAGGAATACGAATGAGGTGACAAAGATTATGATAGAAGTCACCACTGCCCACTAGGCAGAGCAAATGTGTCCATTTCTATCTTTCATGGTGGGTGTTTTGTGAAATACAGAAAAGAGGACATGCAATTACCATGTTGCTATGTATGTCATGCATTTAGTACCGGGCCTCCCCACACAGATCAGCCCCCCAAGCACTGAGATCACATGCTCGTGCTGGCACGCCCACTTTCAGTCACCATCTCAATGCACCCTGGGGGCAAGGCTGGCATGGCGGGCAGCGGGCTACGCAAGTGCTTTAATCTGTTGAGCTTATTATGTGTTTAATTCATTATTTTCTATTTGTCTCTTTTTCTCTAAGATTACTACGGAAGGCTAAGATGTTCTTTTCTTGTTAAATGATATTTTCATATCTGGCTGACCCTACAATGTTCAAAGAGATATAACTTTGAACAGATGACCAAAGTCTACAAAAGAAGCAATTTGAACTTATTTAGTATTAATACAAGCCTAAAAAGCAAACCATAGTTGTACAATCTTATTTAACATTTTATTTTTATTTTTTGGCTTTTTGAGACAGGGTCCCACTATGCAGTTCAGTCTGGCCTTAAGCTCACTTTGTAGCTCAGGCTGGTCTTGAACTCATAACAATCCTCCTGCCTCAGCCTCCCTAGTACTGGGATTACAGGTATGCGCCACCACGCCTGGCTATATTTAACATTTTAAAACAGTCATTCATCTAAAACACTTTAGAATAGTTAGGGACAGATGATATAAAATATAATATGTGTCTTGTAATCATAGAGTGAATTCAAAATATAAAGAAAGAAAATATATGCATATTATTATTTAACTTAACATAAAACTATGCATGTACAAAGTAGTCACTATATTTAACAATATTATTGAGAATATAAGGAAATCACATTAAGTAAATATAGTATTATCAGTAGAATTTTACCCTTTAATGAGATTTTTTAAAAATAATTTTCAAATGATTAAGAAAATAACTTTTAAAATTTATTTATTTATTTATATTTTAGGGAAGGGCCTACAGGGTCTTCAGGGTCTCACCATTATATCGGACTTGTAGTGATCCTCCTGTTTACAGCCTCCTAAGCACTGGGATTATAGGCACGCCACTGTTCATGCTTGCAAGCACTTTAATATGCTGAGGTATTTGGCCTGCCCATGAACATCCTATATTAAGAGAAACATTTTGAGCAATATTAGAAATTATTTTAAAATGAGGTTTATACAAGGTATTCTATAAACTTTCAAATTTTGAAACTGACAAAATACAGAAAACCTCAATCATAAAGTTATTTCCCATGTATGACACTAAAGGATAAACATGAGAGAAGAAAAAGGTGCAAATTAACTGTAAAATATCTGTCTCTATCAAGTGAATAGATGACAAGTACAAGGACTTTAGATTGAGCAAGATTCAATAGTAAGTGGGTAAAGGGAGGGAGAATAGAATGAAGAAATGATCAAGTAATTTTTTCCAAGTAAAGCTTTAGGACTTCATATGTTTACGCACAAGTGATTGTTTTTCTCCGAGAGAAATAACGAACTATGAACCATAATTGCCTATAGAAGTAATTATGCATAATGTTTATTCATAATTCTATTATAATTATATGTTATCATATTTCTGAGGTCACAAATTAGACAATATGTATAAATAAGTTAGTGCCCTAACTGGTAAATATAAGGCTTGAGTTAAAATAAAAAGCTATTAATACAAATGCTATTGTTTTTTATAACTATCACGAACATTCTGATTGTAAGAACTAAATCAGGCCATAACAAGAACACAAAAGTGGGAGGCAGGTAGGAGAAGATCAGGAAAAGAAATTGCATTATTTTCTTTCCCTTTGAGATTAACTTCCATGGAAAGATGTTCTCAAAAATGGCAACAATTTCCCACCTTTTATTTGTGCTCATTTGGAACACAGGTTTGAATTTCCCTCTAATAACAGTGCATGGACAATGGCTTGGCTTTACGAACTGCTTGCTTCATTAAAAAGCAGCAAAATGAAAAAGGCGGTTTAACCTGGGCTTCGAAACCATGTGCCAGGAGGGTGGGATAGCTCAGCAAACTAAGCGCCTGCACAGCAAGTACAGGACTGGGTTGGTTCCACCACCTAACCGCATTGCATGCCAGCCTCACCCCGGGCTCCCGCCAAGTCAGCGACCAAGTCCAAGCGTGGTGGCGCACACCTGTAATCCCAGTGCTGGGGAGACTGAAAACAGGAGGATCACCACAAGTCTGAGCTGGAGTGAGACCCTGTACCAAATGCATAGATTAAAACAACAACAACAACATGTGCTGCACATGTGTACTACTCCACTGGATTCCGGGCAGAAATTATGGGTGCATCATCTGTCTTTGGCTCCAAATGAGCGCATGCCTTGGACTTAAAGAATTTAAGAATTGGTAACAGTTCGGATTTGCAAACAACAGCAAAGATGACAGGGCATCCCAACTACATCTCATGAGATACCTGGCCATTTCCAAGATAGGCAGACAAAAAAGGTCTGTGTCATTGAATGGAAGACAAACAAACAAATACCACTTAGTAGCTAGGGACTTTTTAATCTTTGTCTTGAAATTCAGAGGAAAAAAATGAAGCATTGTTATTTTCATGGAAAATATATGGCTTTTACATAAAGCAATTGATCAATACATCTTGAAGCACCTTCCTTAATAATGGTTATGTATATTTTTATAATAATTTTGGTGTGCATCAAATATAAAATTCAGACGTTCTCCTGAGACTTACACAAGGAAAATTAAATCATCCAGCAATGATCTGAGAAATTAATTGCCTTATTCATAAAAAGAACCATAATTAGTTTTTATGCATTCATTTATTTTTCGGGGTTGTATATTTGCTAGGAAGGTTCACTGGATATAATTACTTTAAAAATTTAAAAGTTTGGTGATTAGCCTTAAGAAGTGTTAGTGTTTCTAAAACAGCAATAATAACAGCGATTGTATATGGGAATTCAGGAAGGATGGGTGTTCTTCCACAGTCTCTTACAGTATTGCCTTGCAGGGATACGGAAACTTGAGACAAAAGCATCTGGAACATCTGTAATCTCATCAGGAATCAGGCACCTCTCCATCTCTATTTATTCCTTTATCTCTTCACAGTGTACATCTATTTTATGTGGTCTTTCATTATGATCTTCTTTAGGTTTCCTCCCTAGGCTACTAAAGTTTTTTCATAACAAGCATAAGAGATCAGATTCCCAAAGTCTGTATCTGATCAAACAAGGCAGACACTTCATTGCTGTTTATGATCTGGCCTTGTGTCATGATTTATGTCTAGAAGTCCCCCAAAGCCTCATGCAGTCATAGGGTGGGGACTTCTAGAGTTTGAGATTAATTCATGATCAAAATTAGGATTATGGGTCTTACTTTTGTTGGGAGTACGGTGTGAGTGCTACACTAGTCTGGAGCATATGGCCTGAATGCAATTAAAGGGAGGACACACTTGCTCTCTTTGGTCATTGCTTCTATTTCTTCTCCCATTTTCTCTCTGCTGTGGCCATGAACTGCTGCTCTCTACCATGTGTAGCTCTGCCCTTGGAGAGCTCTGAGTATGGACTGAAGCTGCCAGTAACTATGAACTAAATAAACCTTTCCTTCCTTCATTTGAGCACCGGGTTATTGTTCCATCAATGAGAGAAGAGAAACTGAGACACCTTGGAACACCTACAGCACTATTTCTGCCACATCCTGCAGGTTAAACATGTGATAGAGCTACAGACCCAAGTGCTGGAGTAACCACTCCATGTGGAGTGGAAATGTCAGTGTTGTTACAATGCAGAAGTGCACGTGCAAGGAAAGTTATTGTTCAGTATAAACTAGAAAGAATGTTTGCCATGAGAAGCAACACATTAGTCCAAAAGAATATAAATAAATGTCCCTTTGCCTCCAACTAGCTGAAGCAGCAATTGCTTCCTCAGTGGGTGCACTCAATATGATCAATATTTTAAAATCTCAGACTTTATTTCAGTAAAGTAATTTTTTTTTCAGTAGCACCATGTGGATAACAGCTAATCCAAATCTCACTTCAGTATTAATTTGGCACTTAATAATTGCAAAATTGGTCAATTTGTTTATATGTATCATAGTACAAGAACACTAAAGGCAAAAAAGATTATTAATGCTTTTGTTCCAAGTATTACATCACTATTTTTAAATATATCATGTATTGCAATTAATGATAAAAATATATTTTATACTTGCATTGTGGATATTATATGTAGTTTGAATATTTAACCAGTATTGTTCCCAGCATGAAAAATACTTGCTGGCTCAATGGTGCAGTGCCTGTCTGACAAGTGTGAGGTCATGACGTCAATTCCCTGTACCTAAAGAAAGAAAAAAAAAAGAAAGGAAAAATTATTGAAGACAATAGTCCCTTTTATTGAACATAAAAATCCATGAAAACCATGAATAAGTTAAAATGGTTCATTTAGTATGCTTTTATTCATATTGTCCATTACAAAAATCTCTGTGATAGGTAAAATTTCAAACGTACATAATTCTTATTTTTGTTTCAGGGAGGATAATCCTATTATTATATATAGAAAAGTATCACTAGAAAAACTGACTTATTTCTGCATATATGTCACATTCCGATTATGCAGATTTTCATAATTAATTAATAGAAATATCTTGGCACTGTTATTTCATCTCACCAAATATCTGCAATTTCCTGTGTTTCCAGGAAAATAAGCACTGCCATCACAAATGTACAGGCCTTTCAGTTCAAGTGTATTGTGAAATGTTTCAGATTATTCATGAATTAAAAGTTTAAACAGATAACACAAGCCTGTAATAAAGCAAGCCTTCCTCTAACTCCACTTGAACGAGTTAATGTTACCAGGAGAGAGGTTCTGCAAAGGCCCCTTCTCTGTCATTTTTGGCTGTATTATTTACTTACACAGCCCAAGCCCCAAGAGCAGTGGTGGTGAACCCGTGGCACATGTACCCAGTGAGCTGTCATATTATGTGTGCATCACTGCAAGTTCTAAAAGGTCGCTGTCACTGGCCTCAAGTTGGAGTCTGTGATTTGAGGTCCAGCATCACATCTCTCTGCCACTTCTCTGATCGTAGTTCAGCTACGTGGAAAATACAGATCAAATACAATAAGAAATAGGAAACCTGAAACACATCTGTGAGCTTTCCACATATATCTCAGGTTATTTCCCAGGGCTTCAGAACCAGTAAACCCTAATGATCCTGGTGAAATTTCATCTCAGGTATGTGCAGGGCAGCTCTCCAATACTAATTTGTCAGAAAATTTTCTAGCCTTCAAACCTCCAATTGGCAGCAGGGTTGGAGGGCCTTTTTCCTAAAAGGCACTACCAGTTAAATACATGGAATTTATCTTTGAAGTAAACATCCCACCTTAAGTCTTGAGTCCTGTTATCATGCATGCTTCTGAGAGAAATTTAAATTAAACTGATACTTCTCTAATGTATCTATATTTCCTTGAAAAGCAAACACTTAACACCATCTGTTCAAACTACATGTGATATCGTCACACCTTACGAAGCAGGGCTGCATTCCAGGTGGATCTGCTCAGTGCTGCATGAGATGCAGAGAACAGGCAGTGAACAAGTGCTCTAGAACAATGCAAAGGACATCTTGTTGAAAGTGAGTTTCTTTGCTCTCTGAAGAAAGCCATGCTCCTAAGACTTACATGGCGAATTTGAAATTTTCTTTGGTCCCGTTATTTTGACTTATTGATCTTGCATAGATCAACTATCCAACATACAAATATAAGTAGATGGTGTCTGTTGGATAAATGCAAAAGTAATTGTTTCCTCTAAGCCCAAATTTATCCAGCCATTTGCCCCATAGATTAATGACGTATCCTTTTCTAGATACTGGATACTTCTAAACTTAAGATCTTACTCCTAGAATTAATCACAATATGAGACTGAGATGCGTATGCACTTTTCTTCACATCAAAATATTATCAACTATATTATGCTCATGATTCATGTAATTGAAATAAACTAGTTTTAGAAATACAAGTACAGCTGAGCTGGTGAAATGAGTTATATAATCGTAGCATGTGTCACACCACAAGATTGAGCTCAGCCTGGACAGTTTAGCAAAGCCTTGTTTTAAAATAAAAAATTGTAAAAAATGAATGGCTAGGGAAATAGTTTGATTCAAAGGACACAAAATTTATAATTTAAAATTTTCAGATATACTTCACTAATAGATTTGTTTAATATAAATCTCTAAAAAGAAAAATTTATAAGACCATATATATTTATATTTATATAATTTAGCTCAATGAAAATGCACTGGGAAGATGTTGAATGCCTTTACACTTTAGATCATAGATTACAAATTGACAATTTTTTTTTTGGCAGATGATGAGTAGGCAGTGAGACCAATTAAGGAAGGTTTAATGAGACTAATTGAGCTCATACCTCCGCATAAAAACTCTATTTCAAGAGAGGATTTTCCTCCTAGGCACTATAGGTATATTTTTCTATCATAAGGATCACAGAAATGTTCCCAAATGAAGTTTTATTTTATTTTAGAAAATTAATTTTTTCACATTGTTAATCAGTGTCATACTGTTAAAATTATGAAATAATTGGTAGGTTTACATATATAAAGGACATTGTATCAATGAACAGAATTATTCAACACAATGAATACATTATTTTCGAGCCTTGTTATAGTTTGTAATATCTGAAAATATATAAAACTGCTGAACAAATTATTGTTATTTTTCTAATGTGTTTGGTACAGGATTTCACTACGCAGATCAGAGTTGTGGTGATTCTCCTGATTTCAGCTGCCCTGCTGCTGTGATTATAGGCTAACACCAGCACACACCCGGACTCTGGGATGGCTCAGTGAGACTCGTGTACGGGGTCGGCCTGATGGAGCCCTGATCCCTCTGCTTGCCAAAACAGGTGCTTAATTTGCTGAGCTATCTCACTAGTCCTTGAACAAATTAATTTCAACATAATATTTTACTAAAAATCATTCTATTGATAATTTCTTGAGTACGAATTATGTGCTCTCTCCAGGTGTATGCCAAATATTTTAAATAGATAATCCACTAATATGACATGAACATATATTAAGATTATGGCATGCACTGTTCACAGATAACTTTTTTAAAGCGTAAATATCTAAACCATTGATCACCAGGGATTTAGCAAAAACAGATATGAATTAAAAATTCAGCCACTGGAAATGTAAAGTTATATTGTACAGATAAGCGTATACTTTAAAACTAGAGGAAGACAATGTTCAAATTCACAGCATTATAATGCTGCGTTTTGACACCTAAACATAAAACAAATAGAACCTCAAAACCAAAAGCAAAGAAAACTATACAAAAGTATTATTTAGTTTTTTCTTTAATTTTTTTTTATTTTACTTGGTACAAGGTCTCACTACACAGCTCACACTGGTAGTGATCCTCCCGTCAGCCTCCCCAGCACTGGGATTACAGGCATACACCATCCACCACACCTAGTTTTGGTGGCCTGACATAGCATGTGGTGCTGAGATTAAAATCAAGATCTTTGTGTAGTAGGCAGGCACTTGACCACTGAGCTATCTACCCAGCCCTGTTCAGTCTTTAATCAGTATTTTCAAATGACATTGTAAGAATCCTAAAGAAAATACTGAATATGTTGCATAACAATGGCTAATCTTATGCTTTATACACATGCTGTTTTATGCATAAACAATACAAATGCTTTTGTAAATGAGAAAAAAGAAGAGAAAGAAGGGAGTCAATTGCTAATTAAAAACAATACAAGGGAACAGTCACAGAAGTAAAATATCTCCCTATGTTTATTTTTGCAACTCTAATATATTTTATTTGGTAAATATAAATTACAGCTCACACTTTACGCTACCAGTTAAATTTATTTTTTCTCAAAAAATTTATTGATGTACAAGAGAGTAAAAAGCGATATTGAGAAACTTCTTTTTTACATTAACAGCAGTGTAGGAAAATGGCAGGCTCTCTTTTTTTACCCTCTAGAATACTGAGTTAATAACTTGAAAATATAGAATATTGCTTTCATGAAACTTCTCTCCTGTGCTTTTGTCACCGCTGAGCACAATTCCTTTGAAAGCCACAGGAGGGTCAAGTACAGCCGAGATACATGAGCATGAAGGGGGAAGAAGATTTCCTGCATTCATTTTCATGTGATTAAATATTAAAATCTGATGTGAGGCTTTCATGGTAGAAGGTGTAGTACAAGCAAAATGTTTTGGTTCTAAGTTGTTTGATGTGTAAATTAGAGAAACTGAGAAACTTCATTAACTATGTCCTTGGAGATTTGTATGTCTGATTTTCAATTAGTCCACCTATGTTTACTAAGCATTTACTATATATCTTTTACTGTGCGAGGCTCTTGGGATAAAAACAATTAAGACCTAGTTGTCTTCAAAGATCAGTCATTAGCTAGATTGCTTCAAAACTCCTTTCTTCTACCCAGGAGAAACACTTCTTATCCATAGTCTGTTGAGGATGGAGAAATCACAGTTGGGTCCCTTTACTGCTTCTAAGAGTCCATCTGTAGGATTCAAGGTGGCTTTTCTCTGCTATTGTGGTTGAACTGAGAGCCACCTTCCCCCAACACAAAAGGAATGCAGTGGCATCAAGAGATGTCCGGTGGTCAGTTTCTATTTCTCCATTCTACTCTTCACCCATCTTACAATTGGCCCAAACTAACAGGTGCAGTCTGCTTCAGACCTTCCTATGGGACCACAGCACAGTAGATGCTGAGACTGTCTGAGGTTACGGAAGGACACAAATTTATGATGGCATAATTAATATTTTCATGTTTACACACTGATGCTGCTAATGCAATGCACATTCAGGGGAACACAGCTGTGAGGTTTTTAATTTGTATCTTCTCTGGTCTATAGAAACTATTCATAGAAAATAATCTGTCATCATGTGAGGTGGCAGACTTCAGCTTCCGCTTTCAGTCAGCTGTGAGCTCCCAAAGGGAAGGCGCAGAGACAAGCTGTAGTGTGCTGCACTGCTCACATGATGCTTGGCAAGTTTGTTGCATTAAACACATGTGAGAAGTAATATATATTTATTAAGGGCTTATCTGGACAAAAAAACATTCAACATAAGTCAAAAAGTATCTGAATTTAATCATCTGTTAGAGCATTTCTTCCATAAGTTCCATGCACATAAACACCAATCTCATAGGTGACTTCAGAGGAGCCAAACTGAAGGGCAATTGGTATTTTCAAGAAAGTTTTAGGAACTCTGAAATATCCCCTATGTTCTGCAAACCTTTACCATGTAATATCAGTAAATATTTTATTTTAACCTCAAAAAATTGGTGCAATAACAGCAAAATGTGACCATATATGAGCCCTGTTTAATTTTTGATAGCTACAAATTTGTAATCTATGAGGTGGGTGGAGCAAAGTGTGGTTTCTTTTTTCTTGGAGTTGATCAGTTTATAACTTTGTGATTAGTAATCTCAAATACCACAGGGTGGTGGTCTCCTGCTAAGGTCAGCTGAGAACAGATTTTTATTAAAATTTCTATAGAATAAGTTCTCTAACCAAGTAAAAAACACGCTATTACATTTTTTTCCATTTTTTACTATTCTTTTGTATTTAGAAAATGACTTACTCAGATAGAGATTCTTAAAACTGCTTGGTTATAATGATCTCAGAAGTCAGCTTCCATAGCATGAAATTTAAGCATGATGTACCTCTACTGCTTATGCATTTTGCTCCTACATGTATAAGTGACAGCTGCTGAAAGCAACAAATAAAAATGAGGGGCTCTATTGAAAATAAGAGCAGTAATTTCTATGAGTTTTTGAAAAATGACATGAAATTATAATAATAATTTTATAGATCGAGCATATGCTCAATGTAGGTCAGATTTTCTATTTACAAGTTATCCTTTCATTATGTAACTATATAAAGGTAGCTCAGCATATTTCATACAAGGGACAGAATGGCTTTGGAATTTATATTGGATGAGGAAGCAGATCTCAGAGGTGAGTCACAGCTGGGCTGACAAATGCGCATCCATAAGCAAACTGCCAACACCCAACTGCAAACCGAAATGTCCTAAGTACTATTTATTTAAAATAACATTTGCTGTCATCAGAGATCATTTTATGTTTGCTCATCACTGGAGAGCTGACCCCACTCTCATTTGCACTGGAAAGAAAGCATAATGTGAGAGAAGTCTTCGCTGTAAGTATGCTAAGGCTTGTGTGTATACAGCTCCAGCTGCAGAGCCATGGAGTGAGAGAATCAGCTCAGAGAGCCAGCACCAGGCCGCAAGGCAAAGGGCTACTTTGCTTGGGCTCCTGGAACCAATTCCTTGAGATTTTCTGAGAAGGGGATGTTTGCAGGACAGTCCATGCAGGGAAGGAAAAGCAGAACATGGATCTATTGGTTCTTGAGGAGCAGGGAATCATCAATTCATTTGCTCTTTTTTCCTTTAATAGCCACTGAGGTACTGTGATAACTTGGGCTCCTTGTTATGACAGCTAGGGAACTGTCTTCTGAGTTTTATTTGTGTAATACAAAAAGTACTCTAGGAAATAGGCTGTGTCTTGAGTTTACATGTTGTATTTTGATGGCGTGCAAACACAATAGTTAACAATGGCTAGAATAATGTGCAATATTGCAAGTAACCAGTACAGTGCCTAAGCCACATTTTAACAGAAAGATTGATCAAATATGTGGTGAATGTTTAAACATGTATTACAATAAAAAACTGCTATTAATTTCCCCCAAAATGCTTCTCCTCTCCAGGGACACATGGCTCTTGCATTTTCTGACTCACTTCTGGAGTACTGCTCATGGGCTTCTTCAAGATGTGATACCACAAATGCTGAATGCTACTGCCAAGCTCTGTCTGATGAAAAGCTGGCTCATACAGACATTATCACATGTGCTCATCTTGCTTATCAATCAGGTTCTGTCGGTCCTGTTGGGCTTCTGATGCTTTCTCAAGGTGAAGAAAATGCAAAAGCTTTGAACTGATTCATAATGTCAAAGCCCTTAACACAACTCAAAAAAGAGGGTTTCCTGAAGGGTTTTAGGAAGTGACAGAATGATGGGGTAAGTGTATCACAAGAACTGCAGTTTTATGGAGGGAAATTAACAATATTTTTTACTGTAACCTTTTTCATGAATTTTTTTTTCTTTTTGTGGTACCGGGTATTGAACTCAGGACCCTGCGCTTGCCAGGCAAATGCTTATTCCACTGAACTATCTCCCTGCCCCCGAAAATATGTTTTTTAAACACATATTGTAAATTATTTTAAATCTTTGTCTCCTCTTTGTCCTTGCATGAACTTTCCTTTTGAATATTCTTTTATATTTTAAATAGAATACAATATACCTAAGCAAAATAGAAAAGATACAGAATTTCCCAAAGCAAAATAATAGAAATTCAATAACAGTTGTCATACGGCATAATGTTGCCTTCAAATTAGATATTTAGATTACTAAATGTAAGCATGAAATTTTGGCAAAAAATCTATGTAAGAAAGTGAATAGGAGAAGAAAAATAATTAAGAACAAATATTTTTGCTCCTTTCAAAAGAACAGAAGAAATCAGCAGTATAACTGTCCAAGGCAGTATATATCTTTTCCCTTCCTTCGGTCTTTCTATCCTTCCCATTCCAGTTATTCCTTCCATTGAACAGATATTTTCTCTTTCACGTTATCTGTTGTACTTTTCAGATTTTATTTACTCTTTCAGGTTCTTACACTATTGAGACAATATGATGTTTGTTAAAGTATATCTTATTTATTTCACTTAGATACTTCAGCTGATTTTAATTATTGAGGACATATCTAAATAATATTTTTTGCATAGATGTTTGATTGTAAGCCCCATCTATATAAAATTAAACAGTTATTATTGTCTTTTGAACCTGTCATGAAACTTGACGAAATTTAATTTCAGGTGGAAAAATAAAAAATGAAATTTCATTTTTTTGTCTGAGAAAAAAATGTTTTAGATTTTGGTTTTTCATTAGATTTTGTGCACTTGAAAGATTCTTCAAAATCTTGAAATTGAACAATTTATTAGACTTCATATTCGTTTTTTAGGAATAATGTTGAGAAATATGTAATTTTATAAAATTATATAGTTTTTAATTTTTACTTAAAATTGTCAAACTCTACCTAATTGACTCCTGTGGGTCACTCCCCTAGATAACCATTACAGTGAACTCATTTGTCTTCTGGTTAAATCTTTATGATCTTTTATTCATTTGGCCTTTTTTATAAATTTCCTTCTTTACATGACTCTTCTTGTAACCAACCCTATACTGAGTTTTCATTTTAACAGTTGAGAGGTTTAATCTGACAATAGGCTTCATGTATTCCCATAACTGTCCCATTGCTTAAGGGGAAGAGATCAAACCCACAGCCTTGGGTTGTTTACAACAGGTGTAAATGTATTTCTAGGAGTGGAGTTCTCATGACTTAAATTTCCCTTTAAGATTTTGGCTCTGAGACCTACCCCTTTGTTCGAGTTTCCCACATATAATTTACTTATGGCCAGTACTAATCAGTAGTGTCCATATAGCTAGACATACAATCAAACCTCATTCCATCTCTAACAATATGTAGAACCCTGGCAGTAAATTTATGGAGACCATCAATAGACTGTGTGAGTACCAATATGTTTTCTCTAAGACTATCCTCAAAACTCTTTTCTTTCCAAATCTTGACTCTTTTATTCTTATGTTTACTGAATGAAGAGAACATTGAATATATGGAAGAAGTCAGAGATATCTCTACTATCAAATTTCGGTCCACATAAATATTCTTCCACAGACAGACAGCAGAAAGTTGGAAGCCAGGATAAGGTAAAGCACATCTTTACAAACTATTAAACATTTCCTTTCCAATTGTATAACAGAGAAAATGAAGACAAATGATAAAAAAAATTATGCCCGAAGGACTCTTGCTTAGAAATGTGAGCAGAAAATGTCATACATAATCACATAAGTGTGTCAAAGGATTATTCTTAAATTGACTTTTGCAACTTGATTCTGAGTAAGTGTGTACTCAGACCATGGCTTCCATAGGAATGACTGAACATTCAAATAAGGCTAGTATGGTTTTAGACGACTTTGAAGCTAGAGAGCAATGAGTATTGGCTGTAGTAAAAGTTTTTTTTTTTTCCTAGTAATAACAGAGCAGATGTATAGATTTTAAAGGGCATTAAAAGATAAGTCAAATAATAACTTAAAATAGTCTATAAGAAAATGCATACATTTCAGTTTTCAGAAAGAGAGAAAAAAGAGAATTCTGGAGGACTCAAACTTAACTCAAATAATATCATGAAATAAAAGGCAAGAAGCATTTTAGCAAATAGTCTTTTACTAAATTCCATACAAGCTGTCAGAAATTATGGCCTGAAAATATTAACATTAAACCCTAAAATTTAATATGGAATTTAGTGCAGTGGATTTAAATAATTAAAACATGAATTGCCTATAGAGTAGTGTAAATGTGTCAAGAATAGGGTTTACATATGTAACTGCAATTTTAAAAACAGACAAAGCTTCCTAAAATTTGTCTTAAATTTTCATTACAGAGAAATGAAATGTAATAGAAATTCTCTATTACAGAGAATAAAATCTCCTGAGTAAAACTGATATTCAAACACTTAATATATTTGTTGCTTTATCTGCGAGAACAGATGATTTATAAGAACAGCATAATATCTTTCCATGGTGATTAGTATTGATAGATAAATTAAAAGTTAATCTTGAATTTCAGAAAATATTATAGAATAACATTGCATGATTATGTTTTTATTTGATCTTTAGTAAAACTGATGGTACAACAATATGTGAAGATCTTAAAAATGAAGATAAAAGAGGAAAGGAATGCAAAGCTAATTTCAAATAGGAAAAATGTCATACTTCCATGACAATCTTTCTTTATTCAATTGCAAAAATGGACCATGACTACACTCATTTGTCATGTATGTTTTTGTATCAGTCAGTGTCTTTATGCTGCACAATTATATTTTGTATTAAGTGGAAAAACAGAAAGTTGTAGGTGCAAAGACATTAAAAAGCATTCCTCTTATAACATTTGTTTTCTGTTCTGTAAAGAGAAATATCATAAAAATTATATTTGTTTTTGTACCATGAGATTAAATGGATTAGAAAATTATGATTTTAATTTTAAAAGTATTTTCTCCATTCCACAGAATTTGTAGGGCAAAATACACTGCACCAAAAGCAACAGATAAACATGATATTATGCCTTGGCATGACTGGTTTAAACAATAATCTTATAGTGAAAACAGTATGTTCACATCACAAATGAAGAGTCTACCTGCTATGGTAACAAAAAATATATATGGCTTTCTTATTACCCATAAGCTAGCTACATTTTTCTTTTTAAAGGTCAATCAATGACAGCCTGAACTTTTTCTTTTTCAATACTGAAAATCAGCAATAAATTGCTTTCACTGTACATGGTAGGACTGTATACTCTTGGATAAGTTTCAATTCCAAAATTCACAGCAAGTGACCTTCGTTATAATATCACTGTTGTTTGTCTAGTTTCAAAGATAGTCTCTGTGTCAGTATTCTGACGTTTTCACAATTCTGATATTTCTTGCCAAGTTGTCAGTCACAGTCTGAATTTACATTAAGGCAGGTATTTCTGGAGGAATTTTGATGAAGGGGTCCAAAGAAAGCCAAATGAGACAGAAAATTCCATGTAGGCTAAACAAGTCATAAAGATTGTTTTTATATTAAGATAATTAAACACTGGAGAAAATTGAGCAAAGCAAATATATGCCTTGTACAATTAAATCTGACCAAATAGATTTTAGAATATTCTCTTTCCAGTGAGCCTAATATATCATTCATTTCTTGGTCACATCATATGTCCTTTCAAAGAACATTTGGTGAATGCAATTTATAAGATTGATACTATCCAATCAACACTATCTAGAAATACATTGCAGAGGATATTGCCAACTATGAAGGTCAGAGTTGATAAAGAGTTTACACAGGTAATTTAGCTTATTTATTGGCAGCCTTATCATCCTTAAAGAAAAGAATGTGAATTAAAATCACAACTAATCCTGTGTAAGTTAATTTCTCCCAAGGGAAATTGCGTTGGGTGATTTTGATCAGGTCCTGTAAGAATAGACCCCTGTGACTCTTAGATATTTATTGCATAGCAGAAGTGCTTATGGACCTTTGATTCTAACCAGAGGGGGTAGGGAACTAACATAACGCTTCAGGATAAAAATGCCTGATTTTGCTTTCACTAAATGAAAATTTTGCTGATTAAAAAGGATAATGTAGTCAGTATTTTCATTTCTCAAGCTCTAGAAATATGTGTGTAGGTGGCTTTTTCTTGATTTAGTTGCATAATCTCACTTTTCATCTCATCAGAAAAATGGTTTACAATTTGTCCCAAATTCAATATGACACTCTTCATGGGAGGAATGCAGACTGAAGCAGACTACACAGTGAAAGCTTTTTGTGACAGGTACACTTATATTTCAGTTTTAACTCATCTATTTCAAGCTATGTGAAATTTAGCAAGAAAATCAGTTACTGTGATAGTCACTTTCTTCTATTTAATAATGACATTTTCAAAATTGTACGTGTGTGTATATATATATATATATATACACATGTATACATATATGTATATTCTTCTATTAATAGTTACTAAAAATATTACTACCTTGGTATTATAAACTTTCTACCCTTGCTTATATATTATTCAGGGATTCAAATTTTTATATAGCAAATTTATCACATGAGTGAATTCTTTTCTCCTAGATATATTTAGCTTGCTCCCCCATTTTTTAAAATTTTCTTTTATTGTTATTTTTGTAATGTATTCAGTTAGTACAGGGTTTCACTATGCAGCACTGACTGATGGTGAACCTCCTGCTTTCAGGCTCCCCAGCACTGGGATTACAGGAATGTGCCACCAGGCCCAGCATTTGGCCAGCGCAACACTTATGGGTGCCTTGCGGTGCCAGGGATTCAACTATCTCATTGGCCCAAGCCTCCCTTTATTTAAAAAAAAATTTGCACCCAATTTCAGTACATAATGATTTCATTACTGGTGGGAAGTTAGTGTGTGTTTCCAATTGCGTCTTAGCTCTTTCTTCATCTCCACTGTCTCCTCTCCCACCATCACTTGATTCCCTTCTCACTTCCTGAAGATATGATTCTGTATTTTTTAGTGCCCATTTTTGCTTTGCTTTTGGTTTATGGTTTGGATTCCTCATCTAAGAGAAGCCATGTGATAGTTAGGGGTGGTTGTCTGACTTACATCACCTGACATCATAGGCTCAAGGTGCATACATTTTCACACAAATAGCTCAAGCTTTCCCCTCTTCCTTTCACAGTAGTGCATTATTGTCTGTAGATACATTTTCTTCATCCATTCATCTGATAACACACAATGACTATTGGTCCTTTCTTATTTTGAGATAGCTTCACTAAGCTATTCAAGCAGAACTTCCTTGCAAGCTTCTTGCATTGAAATGTTTCCAGCATATAGTCCTCTAAAATTTTAAAATAACAGAATAATTAATGAAATACCACATTTCAGTGCAACTTGTAAAGCAAATATGTGTGAGTTCATGTTGGCATAAATAAGTGATTGAATAGATCAATATATGGGGAGACAGGAAAAAATTTTATGAAGTAATTTTCCAAATAATATATTTCAGTGCCCACCCTTTCTCCAAGTAGCAATTCAATTCTTTTTCCTTCAGTGTGTGATGAATTTAAGGACTTTTTTCAAATTACTCAAAAAGCAATGCTATTATGTTAGTCTTAATAATGATGAACTGAGTACATAGGATGTTAAAACAAATAAAACTTTTTAAAGAATAATATGAACTTTCTTGTTTGCAATTTTCTGTAACTTTAAAGTAATTCTAAAATAGAAAGCTAAAAGTAAAGGTATGTAAATAATGATGCAGAAAAACTTCATCCAAAACACTAAGTTCTTTACTTAATATTCTTAATTCTGAAAAGTAGCCCTATTTAAATAACAGACAAATGGGTTTTTTTTACAAACGAAATGAAACAGACGTCTCATTAATATTTGTCAACATGCAGTTTATTGCCTTCATGTAACTGACTTATACCCTCTGGTCCTGCAAATGACGGCACAGCCTTGTTTCAAAAACCCTAACAGCTTGTACTGTGATTCACCTGCCAGAGGCTCCAAGCAGCATCTCTACCTGCAACTGACACCTCAACTACACTGGACCTGCTGGATCGTATGGCTTTGTGGCAGGCCCACTGTGTAGACCTGTTGCAGAGCCTGTTGTTCTAGACCCACAGAGTCAGGTTTGGAAGAGTGCAAAAGGTCGGTCCCCAAACTGGGGATCTGAAGGTTGCAGGTGAAGGTCAGGAGCTTCAGGCAATGTCCCTTGCAAGTCTGCATCAGGAGGCTGAAATGCCCACTCAGGAAGCAGGAGATGATGTACAAGTTGAACATGAAGCCTGATGCTCCTGTGTCAGAGAAGACGGAAGCAATCCTTCCCTCCTTGTTTTCTTTCTGTAGCACCCTGGGAGCAATCCTTCCTGGGGTGGCTCTCCCATATCCAAGAACAGTGCTGAGTCAGTTTGGTTGGGTGTTATTTGCACAAGTTGACACAATCAATCAACAGTCATAATCATAACAGAGTAAGACTGGAAATTAATATGTGTAACTGCCAAGTACCCAGTCCTATGTTAAATAAATTTTTACTTATTCTTTGTCACGAACATAGATCAGTATATCCCTATTAATCTGATGAGAAAATGGAGAAATAACTTGTGCAAATTTAGAGCAGTGCCATAAAAGGGAGCTAGATATTTAATTTGGCCTGGTTAATTTCAAAACGTATGTTTGCAGTGGTAAATAGCTTTCATGGGCAATTTCCTTTATGCATGGGTACAAAGTAATTAGGCTAAATGAAAATTAAGAACTTGCAGAACCGTGACTGCCATATAGAACACTTTCTTAACAAAGGACTATTTATATTTTTAATTTGTATTTAAATTTTTAATGGTCAATATAGCCCAAGGAAGAAGAAGCAAATTATTTTATATGTTTTTTTTTTTTAACGGATGAAATAGACTTTCTGCTCCATTAAATTTGTTTCAGAATTTCTTAATATTTCTCATTGTCTTTGTTTTATTCTATTAAAATGATAGCTTTGGGGAGTTGCATTCTAAACATTTAGTGAACTATTTTCCTTAGAAATCTAATTATATCTTCCATAAAAGAATAAAGAATACATACCAGTAGTCATAAAAGACTTTTAAAGAATAATAAAAATTTTATAGCCTGTGGAAAGATTTTACTTTCCACAAAAAACTTGCTTTGTCTTATAGATATGTGATTAGCAGATAAATTTGTGTGACAGTTATACCATAACTAATAAAATTAATTTAGATTTTGGGAAAATATTTTTGAGATAGTATGAATATAGTTTTCAGAATGCATACATAGTTTTGGAGTTTCTGTACCAGAATGAAGTGAAAGCTAAGACTATGTCAGGAGAAATATATGCCCAAAGGACCTCCAGCCCCTAAGTTCTCAAGAAATGTTTAAGACTAGACCGCTCTAGCTGTCCTAGCAATTCTTATCTGAGAAGCAAATCCAGTACCTGTGGGGTCCACTCTCCACTGAAATGAGTTTCTAGACTACCAACAAATGGCATGTTTATTGCTCTTTCAGGCTTTCAAGTTCTCGAGACAAATGATGAGGAAAAGTTTTTATCCATATTTTGTATTAGTTTTGATCACAGAAAGAAAATGTATTTATGTAGTTGACAACATGCGTTTTTCTTCACATTTACAGTTAGTTTTAAGATGATCATTTATCTCCTGTAATAAACTTTTGTATCCCTTGGGCTTGAGACTTAAACACAATGTTGTGAGAATAGAGAAGAATTTATGTATCATATCATCCGTACAACTCATTGTCAGACCTCCAGGGTAAATTGAACAATATTTATTGAAATATTTTCAGTTAATTTATTCTAAATGCAAGTATTAAGACAAAGCTGAATTTTTTTTTCTCAAAAATGCAATAGTAATACCAAAATCATTCATAAACATTGAGTAATCAAAAAAAAATCTCTGATGAAAATTTAAGGAAATAAGAACAAGAATAAGGAAAAATGGCTCTCAAGAAAATATTTGCTCTTTTCTTCATTGATAAGATTAATACGAGAAACGCCCCTCTTGTGTTTTCCAGAAAAAAAGCACAGATACCATGCCCAGCCATTTTTTGGTTAATTAGATTTAAGAACACCTCAAAAGTCTGTGAAGTTTTACATCACACATGATTAAGAACCAAGGGTGTTAATTGACTGGTGAGATAGCTCAGAGACTAAATTACTGCTTAGGGAAGTGCAGTGGCATGATTCAATCCCTAACACCACATGTTCTGCCATCCCCACTCCTGTCCTCTGAGCCAATGACCAGGGCTGTGGGCCTGAACCCACACTCCTCTAATCCCAGCCCTGGGGAGGCTGAAAATAGGAGGATCACTACGAGTTCGAGCTGTGTGATCAGACCCCATACCAAATACATAAAATAACTAAAAAATAAAGTAAATTAAGAAGAATACCAAGGGTATTATTACAAGCCAAAAGGAGAGAACATAACTGATAATTCATAAAAATGACCTAGTAAGGGACACAGAGATAAGTCAGTGGAATAAGCACTTGCCTGACAAGTGCAAGGGTCTGAGATCAATCTCTTGTTCTGGAAAAAATAAAAAATAAATAAACCACACAGATTAAAGAATCACTCATCTTCAATGAAAAAGGTGAAATAATAAGGTCACCTGAGTTATCCTGACCTTCTGCACTTTAAATGCATGGAATAATAGAAAGACCTCTGTCCTTTCTTTAAATAGATTTCTGGGCATCTTTCTATTCATGTTTGAATAAAGGTGATGTAGACAATTTAAACTACCCCTCAGCTGCAAGTGGAGAAATATGTAATTAAAAAAAAATGTGCATCTAGTGGCTGCAATTTGAACTTAATGGTAGAACACTTACCTGGCAAGTTGGGATCCCTGGGTTCAGTCCTCAGCACCAAAAGCAAAAAAAAAAAAAAAACAAATTTCACCTAAAAAATAAAAGTGCATGTAAATATTTTGGCTGGTAGCAGATGTTTCATATGTTACTTCCATAGTCTAAACATTAAGACTCTTTTTACTTTCCTATTTCAGTTCTCTGTGTATTACAATTTTCTTTTAAATAATCCACAATGAAAAAAAATTTAATAAACCACTGAGTATTCTGTTCAGTGAGGAAAATGAATAACCCCAACTTGAATGAGTGCACTCAACTTTGCTATGGTTTTGCTAGCTAAAACTTTATGAAGTGTCAAGGTATTCATTTTGTTGCATTGCAGCAGAATAAACAGCCATACATGGAAGTGAGAACAAAGTGATGCTTTGCGTCATACGTTATCAACACTTTGGAGGTGGAAAACATTGGACTCCAGGGATGAAGGCTACATCTCCCCACCTTCCTGCTTCTCAGGCAAACAGTTCTGCCTACAAGATTAAGAGTTGTAGTTTTAAGGACCTCTGCCTCTGGAAAGAAGAACCAGAATATGCAACAAGGGCAATCTACACCACCATCAATGAACAAGCAGAGAAGGGTGCCTCCCAGCAATGCCCCAATGTTCAAAATCCTTCAACAGCAAGAGAATGACTTGTTAGCATCGCCCATAGAAATACAACAGTCTGCTAGAAGTACACCAATCACTCATCTTGTAAGCACTTTCATCTTTTTCTTTTCTGTCATTCTCTTCAAACTACTTGAGGGAGTTGAAACTTAAAGAAGTAAGAGACAGGTGATATCTTAAACAGATCAAAGATAGACAGATGAAAGATAGGTTGCTCTCTTCCCCTGTCTCAACAATTAACCTTCTGTCCACCTCTATGAGAGTCAATATTTAAATGTGCCTAAGATTAGTAGACAGTGCCTTGTTTTCTTACCTTTCTTGTTAATGTTTTGTGTCTGGATATCTCATGCAGTCACGGTGGGGTGAGCTTTTTAGTGACTGAATAGAGAGTTTGTGATTAATTCATGGTATAGTGCTGGGATTAAGGAAGTGCTGCACCCAGCCTAGGAAAGCTATCCTGGATACAATGGAAGGGACAGAAATAGGCTTATTTGCTTCTTTTTTCCTTGTTCGCTGTATGGGTCAGGGCTTACCAGACAAACACATATGACACAAGATATAGAAATGCGTAAGAAATTACAAGACCGGCTTATGATGGCCAGCCGCAGAGCTGGATGAGGAAGCGTGAGGAGGCTGGCTGCACGCTGGAGGCTGAGGGCTTCAGTCTGGAATTTATTCAGTGTTCTGTGCAAGTCCGTGTCAGGAGAGCCAATGCATCTGCAATGGAGGGCTGCTAAAGAATATACACCAGAAGGCTGAAGAATTGATGCTGAAATGTTATAGGATCCAAAGCAAAAGCTTAAGAATCTGCGCTGGAAGCCAGGAGATGATGTCCAAGCTGAAGGTGCAGACTGGAGCTCTTCCAAAGAACAGAAGCCAATGAAACAAGCTGCTCCAGGAGAGTCGACAGCACACCATCCTCCTCTCCGGCTCTCTTCCCATGCTCTGGCAACAACAGTCAGGTGGACCTTCCACATCCAGCACCTGCTGATTTGGTTCACTTCTGTGTTCCAAGCTGACCATTAGTGAATTTCCCAGTGCTTCCCTTTGCTGCCTTCTCCTTCCACAAACTATTTCTTCTCTGTGATGCCCATTTGCCAAGCCATGTTGCACTCAGAACCAGTCAGCTTTGCATTCAAACCTCTACACACTGTGAGCTAAACAAAACTTTCCTCCCTTACCTTTGAACATTGAGTATTTTATCTCAGCAAGGACAAAACTGTAATTTAGAAAACTTCCTTTCTTTGTGTTCTGCTTAATAGAAATAACTTGTTTGTTCTTCTCTTTCAAATGGTTACAACCTGATACTGTCCTAATTCCCAGCTCTGCCAGTGGCACTGTATTGCCACTAATAGGTTAACCTAGCCAGGTTCTTCCACTGACCACCGCCCTGACAATGCAGGCAGAAGCAGGAACAAATCTGCTAAAAACCTTATACTTAGTAGTCTTCTCTCTATTCTAGGCAAGATCATTAGTCAGAAAGCACCTGGCATGTTTTCCATTAACTGTTTGAACGATTAGGGTAATTTAATAAATATAGTGTGAAGAAATAAGGAAATTTAAAATTGTAAGCAATGTGACTGTTTTAACTGCTTTAAATTGCATACTTTGTGGTTTGGGAGGTAGCTCAGTGACTAAGAGCCTGCAAGGGTCCAGGCTCAATCCTGTGCCACATGCTATGTTGGCAACTGAAACCTGGCATAGGGGTGCACAACTGTAGTCCCAGCACTGGGAAGGCTGAGACAGGAGGATCACTACTAGTCTGAAATGCATAGCAAGATCCTATATCAAATAATAAATAAATATATAAATAAATGAATAACACACTTTGTTTAGAACAGTTCTTTTAAAGAAATAAATAATAGAGTTATATTTTAGAAGTGAACCATCAGTGGAAGGAAAGGGAATGAAATAGAGAATTATAGCAATGAGTTCAATGAAAATGGAATAGAAAAAGTATAGTTACATGTCATTAATATCCCAACCAATGGATATTAAGAATTAATGTTTTTAAGACTTAACTCACAGAAACTACAAAATTATTCTCAAAATCATACACTTACAGCAAATTTCAAATGTTCTCTGAAATAATATTCATTGTAATGGAGAGGGGAAGAGTCTTTTTTATTATGAGAAAGAAAAATAATGAATGGTTTAGATAATTAAAAAATCATTGTAATAGGCTATTAATAAATTCACTTAAAATATTAGTATGGGCATGAGGATTTTCAGACATTTCTCTATGTGAATCTCTGGTCAGTTTGCACTAGGGTGCATTTCCTTAGAGATCAAGACACCTGTGTTGATATCCAGACAAGTATTCATAATTGATCATATCCAGCTAAAGGCTATACTGGCTTCTTTTCTGTTTATTTTTCATACCAGAGAAAAGATTCTTTTCTAGAACATTCTCAATTTATCCCAAAAATCTTCATATCGTTTTCAACTGCTTGGACTCGCTTAAATAGTCTGCCTCTAATCAAGACCTTTGGAAGGAAATTACATTATCTCCAGTAAGTCAGGATGTGCTACATGGAATTGTGCTAAAACTTTCAACAAAATTGTGACACTGTCAATGAGAAACAAAGAATGACTATTAACATTAAGCTGGTATCCAATATTTAGTTACTTGGAAGTTACATAAAGACTGTCTTGGGCCCAAATTTAAGAATTCTCCAGAAGAAACTAAAATTAAAATAATTGAAGTCCCAATTTGAACCACATGTTCCCCAAATCCACATTTATAGGGCAGGCAGAGAAAGGAAAAGTGAATCACTGATATCATTAATACCATATTTTCCCCCAGATAACACCAGAGTTTATACTACTTTTTTCTCCAAAGTTTTAATAGGGCTTATTTTGGGGGATGTCATTTTTCATGTACAGCAATCTACATTTATTCAATATTCATATATATATAGATCCACATTTATTCAATAGTCATATCTTCTTATTCTGTAAAATTGTCAGGGCTTATTCTGTAAAATTGTCTATATTCCAGCCTGAATTTCTTGCAGGCCCATCTCCTATAGAACCATCGGCCCTGCTCTCTCCTGTCCAGCAGCAGAGCTCTCCTTAAATGGACACATCTTGCCCATGCAAGCTTCTCACAGTGCATCAGCAGCACAACTGCAAGGGACTTTGTCCCATGAGCCCATCCCCAAGTCAAGATCTCTTGCAGGCCGGGTTTCATTAAGTTTACATGGAATTAAATATTAAATTGAAGATCTATGGGATAGGAGTGGTCACAATAAGGATTGCAGCTAAGTAGGATGATCCGCAAAAAAGCAGTGAAAAATTTTAGGCACAATATTCAGAATATGCTTTTTTACCAAATTTCATATGACTATATTAAGTACATCCATTACAACACACAAGTGTACTGAATTATGAAGAATTGTATTGGATACTACTACATCCATCTGCTATCAAGTGGGCACTTTATTCGTCCATTGTGTTTGTATCCTGTGACCTCATTCAGCAGTACATCTTGAGTTCACCTATTGCTTGTTCTCAAAAGGTATGGCCTTGGGTACAGGAAGTTCTTGACTAGAAACATTCAAATTGCAAACTCATGGTTTATTTTGCAAAATAACCATGAGTTAGGAATATTTGTTGATGCTAATAAAGTAGCTCATATGTTTGTATCTTCTTCCAGAACTCAAAGTGTGGGACTCTATTTACAAATATTAATACTTCATATATTCATTTAAATATTAATGTCATTAACATTCTATTCCTCTATTAATATTAATTTATGATTCAATATGTCTATGAAATGTTTTAATGGATGTACTAAGTATTTTCCTCTAGCTGAAAGATTTATTTAGTGTTGATTTTGGTGATATGGCTCATGCTATTTTTTTTTCTGAGCACAATATATTCATTGAGGAAAAGAAAGTTCCTGTCCAAGAGAGGTAGGGGTAGGGCCCCGATCGTGTGGTCTCTGATATAGCTTATGTTGTAAGCATCCTAAAAAATTAGGTCAGGGTTTATTTTTTACTTAAGTCTTTTTTTAAGGGAGGATGTGGCCAACAGATTGATAAAACACAATAAGAATGAACTACATCTCTCAATCACAAAGCAAAGAGAATTTGAAGAAGGGACAGAGGTACTTTGGTTCATAAACTTAATTGAATCTGATTTTCATAGGGAAGATGAGTTTGGTTGTGTTTATTATCTGCTGTGGAGCTCAACAACAAAAGCAAAACTTTTCCCAAGGCTTCTCTTTGCAAATTAAATTGTTCATAAACAGAAACACTATACTTTACATGTTCAGATATAAAAACAAACCAGCAGAAGGATGATGTTGTTCAACTGTCATTCAAGTAGTTTTCCAACCCACTGAGATATCTCCCAAGTCCTGAAGGTAAGACTTTTACCTCTAAATCAAATATTTTAGATAATTTCTAGGAAATTTTTTTTTTTAATTTTTAAAAATTCTCTCTTTTCTTTATGTATTTATGTATGTATTATTTGGTACAGAGTCTCACTATGCAGCTTGCACTGTAGTGATCTTTTCATCTTAGCCTCGCCAGAGCTGCGATTATAGGCATGTGCCTCCACACCAGGTTTTGGTGACCTGTACAATAAGCCCACAGCCACAGAGCATGTGGTACTGGGAATTGAACATGGGTCCTTGGACTTTCCAGGCCAGTGCTTAGACAGCAGAGCTGTCTCTTTAGCCTTAGTGAGACAATTTTAACTATTGTTCTACAAACCAATATTTATGGTCACATTCTTCCAACTTCAAAATTTATTTAAATAGATGGATAATGAAGCTCTCTGTCTCTCTTTGTTTCTTTTTGTCACCCTCTATTATTATACATTGCTAACAACTCTGGTCAGCTTTAGTGACCATTGGGGCCTAATTCTCTGCCAAAGTTTGGTATGAGTTTTACTTTCTGGGGAAATGTCCTTTAACCACTGCACATGACATTCTCCTGTCCAAGGTAGCACAAAGGTTAGCAATTTGGATTCTAAAGAGACTGGATTGATATTGTTATCTCATGTTTTGGATACCGTAGTTCAATAATTTTTTCCTAGGGCCAGGGAGATAGCTCAGTAGAATAAGCGCTTGCCTGGCAAGTGCAAGGGCTTGAGTTCCATCCCTGGTTCTGCAAAAAAAAAAAAAAAAAAAAAAGAAAGAAAAAGAAAAAAGTAAAAAATTCCTAATCTGAGTTTATCCATTTGAAAACTGGAAATTAAAAATTTCTCTTTTATGTGAGGCATTTAAAAAAATAAGTTGTATTTATGCAAAAGGGCTTAATTCAGCTCCTGATACTTGGTAATCTTTCTAGAAGTGTTAAAAATAAACAAAAGCTCATTTCATTTGTAGAGAAAAATGTATTATGGTTCACAGTTTATTCATCTCCCATTTCTTACCAGCTTTCATCGTTACTTTCAGAAGTAAGACTTTTTCTTTTGGTTAGGTTGTACATGTCAATACTGCCAAGGGCTCTGGGTCTTTGACTTTAATGTGGATAATAACTAGAGCCTTACTTGAAAATAGAAATTTCATATCTATCTTTAGAGATTTTTCTGCAGAATAGCTACTCTTAGGATCATAGCATGTACCAACAATCTAGGTGGCCCCAATCAGTGCTCATTCATACCCTGCAGAAAATAAACTTTTTGTGAAATTTATTTTCACAAAAGAATAGGAATAGAATAGGAATCATATACCGATGGACACTGTCTTAGAGAAATAATGCACCACACTTAGGACTATTCTAAATACTCCATGCTATAAGCTAAATATTGTTGAAATTATTACTTGACAGAAATTTCAAGATGTTAATAATGCCTTTGCTAATGAGAAAATGATTGTATATGCCAAAATCATAATTTTGAGCTGACAACTCCAATTTTATGGAGAAGTTATAATTTTCTGTTTGTCACAAAATATTATTTAGAATATAGAAAATGAGCATGAAAATTCATTTATGTATTGATTTACTGTCAAAGTGAGCCCTGGCTAAGTTATTCTTAAAATATTTCATGTACAAGTGTGATCATAACGTTCAAACAATGTGTTTTGTGTAAAATACCCAGTGGTGAATGATCCTCAGAAATGATGTCTTTAGCCATTGGCTTGGATTCTTTTATTAATACAGAACAGTAGTTTTTTCCAAACCTCTCTAAAATATTAATAACCATTTTATGGATTTTCTTAAGCAGTCATAGAAGCAAAGACAATGCAAAGTTAATACAGTGGATAGGCCATGTATTTCCTCCTGGGACCCATTATTCCTAGCATTAGATTTGTTGAGCTCTCCAGGGCTATATTTTTCCAATAATGTGCATGGATAATTCCATTATGATCCAAGGTAGTTGAACATTAATGAATCACTCAGTGTAAGAAGGATAACATTCCTTATCTTTCTCTATTTTTCTAAGAACTCATCTAGAAGTAGTTATGTAAGTATAAAAGAGCCTTAGCTGAATAGACATAGTTTGTTTTACTTAGCTAGTCTCTATGTATTGATATGCAAATTCACATTAAATTGATTTTTTAAATAATTTTATTGAGAAACAAATAGCAATGAGACAGTTTCAAAACCAATTAGTAGGAGAGTTTCAATAATTAATACATTGCATGTTTTTGTCTCAATACTTTTTCATTGTACAAGACGCAGACATGATATCCTGTCCACAAACATTAGAACAAATCTTTCTGTTCATTGAATTAAGAGAATGTAACTGACAGCATATATACAATTAAGGCATTGCCACCTAATTTGTAGCATCTAACCTAGATTATGTTTGTAAGATAGCTTCTCCTGTTAAGAAATATAAGTTATTGTCGAGTTTTACATCAGTAAGGAAAATTAACTCTTTATTTTCTCCTCTTTAGTTGCACTCTGTATAATCAAGTTAAATGAAAGCAAGGTAAACCTTCTGGAAGTCAATGACTGATGGGAACTTCATCATTGATTTTCTTTTATTGTATCAAAATTAGATCATTTTAAAAATAATGACCATAATAACATAATTCTAAGTTTGTCAGACTATGACCCTGAATATTATATAATATATACTTACACATTTTTTTGAAAAATAGTACATTGAATTCATTTGGCCATTGGATTCAGTTGCCTAATATCTGTTATTGTGAGTTTTCCAGATGTCTCACAAAAACCAAGATCTTTCAATCAACAAATTTTGGAGAAAATATATGGAATATATGGGAATGAGAATATACTTACCCATTCTTTTAATATTATACTTTGAAAATAACTCTCTATGTTTCCCACTTCTCAACACCCCAGACTGTATATGTGAAGACTTCTGTCTTTTGGAGAATAAGGTTGTAGTGACTTGTTCTAGCAAGCAAAATGACTAGAGGTACAGTCATTTCCATCCTATTGGGATGCTTTTGATCTTGTTACTAACTGCATGAAGCTCCCTGACATTATAAGGGGTGATTTATGGAGGAAGCATGGAGAAATCTTCAGCCAAAACTGAGCCAAAGCCTGGATCAATGTGAGCCATAGCAGCAATGTGAGTGAGCTTGAAAATTAACCCTCGTTTGGGAGAACGAGACGACTGTAACCTTGACCAACATTTGATTGCAGCTCCAAGGGAGATCAATGGGCCAAGGATAAAACAGAATCACACTCTGATTATTGAGTTATAAAATGATAAGTTTATAATTATTGATTTAAGACATTAAATTCTGAAAGAATTCGTATGTAAAAATAAGCAGTGAATTTGAATTTCCATTTCACTAGTTAAATTCTGTATGCCAATGTTATAAAAGAGGACAAAGTATGACCTAATTTATATTCTTTCTTTTCACTAATTGCTATTATGATTAATTACAATGTTATATGTAACATAATATAATAAAATAATATATAAATATTACTGTAATTGATGTAATTTATATCATCAGTTAAAATGATTATATTTTAGATATGCCCAAATATGTATGATTTATACAATATGACTATATTTATAATAATGTTTTATTTTTGTGTAATACTTCTTCAATTGAACATTACACCATAGAAACAAAGAAAATAAGACTTATTGACTCATATCCTCCTAAAATGTAACAAAATGCTGTCCATATGACAACCAAACAGCAATACTTCATTGCATGTGTTGAGATATGAAGTAAAGAGGAATCAATTTTTCATATATGTAAGCTATTTAAAAGGCATGGATTTACATAATTTCAAAGGCATGTAAATTCTTCATGTTGCAAGTATACCAAAACCAGAGGATTCAACCAAGAAAGAGAACTATAGCCCAATCACCTTAATGAACATAGATGTAAAAATCCTCATAAAATACTAGCAAACAGAATACAACAAATTATGAAGACCATCATAGATAATGAGCACGTAGGCCTCAACCCAGAAATGTGAAGATGGTTTAATATATGCAAAGCCATAAATATATTACACCGCATTATCAGAACCAGAGATAAGAATCACATACTCAATTCAATAGAAGCAGAAAAAATTTTGACCACGTCCACATTCATTTTTGATAAAAACACTACAGAAAATCAGAATAGATAAAACCCATGTAGGACAAGTCAATAGCCAACATGATCCTTAATGGACAGGAGTTAAAAGCCTTCACTTTAAAATCAGGAACAAGACAAGGATGGCCACTTACACCACTCCTATTTAATATAGTTCTGGAAACATTAGCCAGGGCAATTAGATAAGAGAAGGAAATAAAAGGAATAATGATTGGAAAGGAAGAATTGAAACCATCATATCATGCAGATGACATGATACTGTGCATAGGTGAGCCCAAAAAATCCACTAAGAGACTCAGTTGCATAGCAGAATACAAAGTGAACCCTCAAAAACCAATATTTCTGCTAACAAATAATTAATGCACCAAGAGAGAAATTATGGAAATCACACCTTTCAGAAAGACACCCCCAAAATACTTAGTAATCAATCTCACAATGGAAGTAAAAGATTTATACAGTGCAAATTATAGTATTCTATAAAAAAAGAGATTGAAGATTTCAGAAAATAGAAAGATATTTCTACTAGATAAGAAGAAACAATATTATGAAAGTGGCCATACTCCCATAATTGCTATACAGATTCAATGGAATCCCTATTTAAATAGGGATCTGGAAAGACATCCCCAAAGTTCATCTAGAAACAGAAGATACCTAGAAGAGCAAAGGAAATTCTGGATAACAAGGGAAATGTAGGAGGCATGATAATTATTGATTTTAAATTGTCCTACAAAGGTACTGTGATAAAAATTTGCATGGTAATGGCAAAATATTAATAATAAAAATAACAACTTGAGGATCAGTGAAAATGATTAGAAAATGTAGACACAGGTACCAACACATTCAGCTACCTTATGTTTGGCTAAATATGTTCATTGGAAGAAAGCCTCTTTAGTAAGTGGTACTTGAAATACTGGCATTCCACATGCTGAAAGCTTAAAATAGAACCATACCAATTACTATGCACAACATTACAGTCAAAATGGATCAACAAAATAAAAGAAAATCTTAAACACTAAATCTGCAAAATAAAGTGGGTAATAACATTAAGGACATATGGGTAGGAAAATAGTTCATAAAGAAAAATCAAATTGCATGGGAAATACTTCAAAGAATCAACAACTGGGATCACAACTGTTCAAAAGTTTTTGAACATCAAATGAAACCACCAGCATAGTAAAAAAAAAACCACTAAGTGGGAGATAATTATAGCAGACTATCCATCATCAGACATAAGACTCCTATCTAAAACGTACAAAGAATTTACAAAATTAGACCACCAAAATTCAAAGACCCAATCCAATATGAGCACTTGAGTTGAACATACACTTCACAAATGAAGAAATACATGAAAAAAAGTTGGACATCATTGGTCCCTCAAGAAATGAAAATTGAAACAGTGTGGAGATACTCTCTTATGCCAGAAAGAATTGCTATCACCAAGAAGTCAACCAATAACAAATGCTGGAGAGGCTGTGGGGAAAAAGGAACACTTCACTGTTCATGGAAGCACAGGCTGGTACAACCATTATGGAAAATAGTATGGAGATTCCCTAGAAAGTTAAGATTGGAGGTCCCATTCAAGCCAGCTATTCCCCTCATAGGTATTTTAACACAACAGAGTATTATTCAGGTACAAAAAAAAGATAAATTCAAAGTCTTTGCAGATATCAGTAAGTGAAATGAATCAGATCCACATATGCTAACACATTATCTCACTATTGTGAGAACCTGAAAGAGTAATGACAGACTAAAAGGTACAACAGACACTATGAAAGGTGAATTGTTCCATGTGAAGGAAAAACTTGAATGAGGAAAAGGACAAATGAAAGAAGGCAAAAAGACATATTTAGGTATGCATGCAGAATAGTTTCGATAGTTGTATTGTCAATTTGTTCTAGACTTTTAGAAGGAGCAGTTAATGGTTAATATTTTCTTATTGACTTTACTCTTCCTCCTTTGAATTTCTTATAGCTTCTTTATTATTTATTTGTTGAGTTGCTTTTCTTTAAATGAATCTTACATGTTTATATCTGGTGAACTGAACAACTACTTTGAAGAGAGTATCATGTACAGAAAACATTGTTAAATTCCTATTACTTGGTGTAGTGAAATTTTGCATGACTTCTAGTACGTTTTTCCTATTATTATTTTGTATTCTTTAATAATAAAAAAGCTAGTCATATTCAAGCCAGCAATACCTCTCTTGGGTATTTTTCCCAAAGAACAGAAAACATTATACCACTGCAATATATGTGCTCCTCTGTGTGCAGCAGCGCAATTTGTCCTAGCTACATCCTGGAAACAGCCCAGATGCCTATCAACTGAGGAATGGAAAAAGGAGATGTGATAGTTTCATATAATGGAGTACTATTCAGTTATACAAATGATATATTTGAGGCTTTTATTGGTAAATGGATTCAACTAGAGACTATACACTTATGTGAAATAAATCAGACCCAAATGTGCACCCATAGTGTTATCTCCTTAGTGTGAGAATCTGAAAGAGAAAATAGAATCTGAAGGGTACAGTAAATACTGGGAGAAGAGTGAACCTGTTCAAAAGGAAGGACTTATTGAGTTAAGGAGAAGGACAGGAGAGAGAGCATTGGAAAGAGATATATCTGTGTATATAAGCATGATGGTTTGGACAACTGTAATATGAATTTCTGCTAGTCTAAGCAAAGGAGCAGTTAATGCTTAATTTGTTTTGTCTTCTTTCACAATTATTTTTCCTTTTGCCCTTTTCTGATTTTCTTTGCTATTTTCTTTCTTCTTCCAATTTTGAATGAGCATGTCTAGTAATATGAACAATTAATTTGAAGACAACACTATGCAATACAGACAACACTGTGAAATTCATATTATTTTGTTTAGTGAAAACCTTTATCATTTGTAATTTTTCTGTTTTAATAATATTTTGTGTTTTCTTTAAATATAAAATTAAGAAATGAACCAAAGTATTGGTTCATTATTATACAAATAAAACTTAATTCAACACTGCTGGCACCTGAAACTAGATTGATCATTGTGTATTGTTGTTTCATTAATTCTGGATGTAGTAGAATAACAAGATTTTAAAATATTTAGCAGCATCTTATATTTTCCTGTTAAACCTGAACTCTAACATTTGCGTTGATAAGTCCATATTCTCTTTTACTACTTCTTCTCAATTATAAGTTGAAGCTTAGCAACCAAATTCTAAATGTCTTCTCAATGGACCCTAAATTTTAGTTTGTGATTTATTAATTTCAATGGGTAGTTGTCTTCTTAAATATGTTATGGCAATTTATGATCATAAAAATTAATTCTCCTAGATATAATAGTGTTCTCTGAAACTTATCTCATATAAAAATAAAGTATCCAATCTCTGACAGGTGTAGAGCAAGGGAGGGGTATAGAATGGAAGAATCATGATGTGTGTGTATGGACAGTACAGTTGGGGTTGATAATGCTGGGCTTCTACATAATTCTATGAGGGGCAAGATTTGCACTAATGGTGGTTCAACGGGATATTATGTTGGCTTGTAGTACTATGGACAACCGCTAGGAAAATAGCAAGGTAGAAAGTATTAATTATTGAATCTTTGATGTAATTCAGCTATAAAAATAAGATACACAAACAGCTACAGTCTCTTAACTTACTGATAAGAGACATATGTTATAATAATGTCTGCAAGTTGATGGGGCCTGTAATCCCAGCACTCAGGAGGCTGAAACAGGAGGATTGTTGTGTTTGAGACCAGCCTGAGCTACAAAGTGAGCTTAAGGCCAGTATGAACTGCATAGTGAGACCCTGTCTCAAAAAGACAAAAAAAAAAAAAAAATTAAAAATAAAAGTATAATATCATGTATACACCTTTTATGATACCAAAACATTATGAAAACAGTTTGCAATGTATTAATTTATGAAATCCATCTTGTCAAGGTATCTTAAAACTGTCTCATCAATATTTGTACTTCAATAAAACAAAAGTAAAATAAAAAAATAAATAAAGTATGCCTCAGTTGCTGTACTGGGAATATTTTTCTATTCATGAGATATATCAGTTCTTTACTTCTTTTATGATTTCCAGTTTTGGCTCTATTTTATATAATGATATAATCATTGTTTGTAATTTATGCATATCATAATACTCAAGACATTTTCCTTCCAGCTTTCTATAAACTGAGAACACATACTCATCTACATAATACTTGATACTCAGTGAAATGAGAGTTTTCTCTTTTATCAAAGGCAAGAAATAGGGACTGGGGAGATGGCTCAATAGAATAAGTGCTTCCCTAGCAAGCGCAAGGGCCTGAGTTCAATCTCCGCTTCCACAAAAAATAAAAAGGCAAGAAGTAAGAGAAAAGCTTACAGGTGAAAATAGGCAGAACATACGTGACACACAGCTAGGAAACTTGACATATTGTACATGGAGGGCGATAGAAGAAGCCTGGGCTTTTCATTCATCCACATGATGGAATAGAGTATCACAAATAGCAATGATGTTTAAAACATGAAGCTGATATAAGGAATTCTGGAGCCCTCACAAAAATCTCAAAAATACTGAAAATCTACACCTCAATATTTGTCTAGAGATGCTAATATTAGAGCATTTGGAGTAGAACACGAAATTCAAGTCTGCTCTTTAAAGGGGTATACATGAAGAGGGCAATCTGTTTGCTATGATTCTAGAAGCAGGCTCTCAGATTAGTCAGTCACATTAATAATATTAATGAAATGATTTGTACTTGTTGAAAATCATTTAAAGAGTTCCTAATGAATTTAGGTGAAGTCGATAAATATTAGACTGTCATGGCTCGAAGGCTTGCATCATATCAGGACTCTTGTTTGAGAGAGTTTCTTGCTACATTTTTTCCAGTTTTTTTTTTTTTTTTTCAGTGTACAGGGTCTATAGGGTCTCACTGTATAGATCAGACTCATAGTAATTTCCTGTTTTCAGCCTCCCAAGGGCTAGGATTACAGGAGCACATCACATCCAGTCTCAGTTGCCATTGCAGTGCACCCCAGGGGCAGGGCCGGCACAACATATCGGCGATCAAACCCATACCCTGCATCTGCCCCAGGCAGGTGCTTTAGTCCGCTGAGCTATCTGGCTGGCCCTGAGAGTTGCTTGCTACTTTATGTGCTCTAACTACCATATTTTTCAATTCCTTAAAAAAATTCTTTCTTTGATAGCCATATCTGATCTGCTATTTTCTGAGTATTTTGAGATGCAAAGTCAATATCATTGCTTTATCAAAAGGATTGCTTCTGTTTTGGTCATTTTTCAAGCATAAGTGTCATCTCTTCAGAGAACTCATTTACTGCCTTTTAGATATTTAATCTCTGAGCACACTACATCTGCCTTATATGGCATTATCAGAAAGCATTATGAAAGGTATTATTTGAAGTTTATCCTGGTGTATTGTTTTCTTAAAACTTCTGGCTCATTACAGCCTCCTGCTAGCAGGTACCTATTTATATGTTATGAGCTAGTGATGAGTCGTGTATAAATTAAAGTCATTTTGTTTTTACTTTTAGTCTTGTATTAGTCTCTTGATATTCATAGCAGAAGACAAATCTTCAGATTGCATTTAAATTGCAAGTGGCACACAGCTTTGAATAACAAAAAGATTTGTGATTTCAAAGCTTGGCTTTAATATAGTAAACAACAAATATCTGAATAGAAAGTTGCCTCATAAATGAGAGTCCCAGCAGAATTGAGAAGAAATGAAGAATGATACAAGAGACATTTTTATATCAAGCAACTTTTGAAATGAATAAGACATGAAAATATTGGAGAATCATCTGTGTGGGTTGATAATAAAGCTACTTTAATTATTTTCAGGGCTTGAGATTTTGCAGGGAAAAATGTAAGTACAGTAAGGGTGGAAGAATAGAAGTGAGGCTTAGGAATCAAAGAACAAACATATCTTCTGTCCATTTTCTATTTGTTGTTGTAGGAATCCCTGTAAGAGATGAACAGAGCAGAAGAAAAATGTCAGTAGAATAGATCTCGGATGTGAGGAAATGAATTGGTCTAATGACTTTCTACTTTGAACTCCCAAATACATCATGCCAACAAGCCAGTGCAAAGGAATATTTAAGATTCTCCTCATAAGAGACAAGCAAAGATACCCAGAATTGTAGAAGTTTCAAAGCAATCCTATGCTTTCAGAGATGTCAGGACTATGCATATTTAGATAGAAATAAAGAGTACCTTGCCTTGACCAAGGAACAGATATCTTTCCAATGTAGATTACAGATCATTGCAGAAAGAAGAAAATGAGAAGGAAGTATTAGTTTAAAAATGAAGTATCTCCCAAAGACTCATGTACTGCTTGATTCCTAGTTCAGAAATGTCTACAAAAATGATCTAGGAAGGTGGTCAGATCATGATTCTGCTGACTTAATGTATAAATGGGCTATTAGGAGGTGGGGATAGCTGGAGAGCTAGGTCACTAGGAATATGCATTTATGAATCCTTTATACCATTGTGAGATATAAATATCTTTATCATATAACTGGGTTCTCTCTCTCTCTCTCTCTCTCTCTCTCTCTCTCTCTCTCACACACACACACACACACACACACACACACACACTACTGGGTTCTCTCTCTCTCAACTGAGTTCTCTCCCTCAACTGGGTTCTCTCTCTCTCTCCCTCTTTTTCTCTACTTCACATCCCCCATGAATTTGTAGACATCTGTTATGGTTTGTGTCTAGTTATCCCCACAAAGCCTCATGACAGTCATGGGGCAGACACAGCTGGAAGAGCAGGGAGTGGCCTGAGGCGTGGGGCCAGAGGACCAGGGCAGAGCTTGAGTGGTGGGGCCAGAGAAATGTGAACCAATAAACTGTTTAGTTTGTGCTTTCTGAGCGGTCTGGACACAGCAGCACCCTAGCTTCTCCAGTGTCTTGAAACCTCTAGTAACTGCGAGCTAAATAAACCTTTCCTTCCCTCATTTTGAGTGTTGGATATTTCTCCCAACAACAAGAGAAGAGAAACTAATAGGGTTGGAACCTCAAAAAGCCAGTGCCTTGCAAAGGTGGGGGAAACAAGTCACTCTACCGTAGGCCAGATTTCAAAAGGTAATAAAAATGCACCCACATATTTTCCTAAGGATAAACATCAGAGATTGATATTTTACATAGGTCTCTTTCACATTGAAAAAGCCAGGAAGAACCACCAACCCAACCCCCTAGGGGAAAGGGCACTCTTCTGTATTCATGTCCATTTGCTTTTTTCCCTGTTTGATCCCAATTTAATCAATTTTACATGAGCAATTATATTTCCATTCTTATTGGTTGACCACAATCTTGTCCCACCTCATGCCAGCCTTGTGATTTCCCATGTTTCCTCACATTGGACCTGCCTCAACTTGTTTGTTTCCTCAATAAAACTCCCTGGAAAGGGTAGGGTCCTTGGCTTGGCAACCCACTTGGATCCCCTGCTAAAGCTCAGACAAAAGTTTTCTTTCCCTCAAGAAATATATTTTGCTCTTAACCTTCTTACTCCTAAAATTCATTCCTTGATTTATAGAGAACGTGTATATCAAGGTGGGTAACCTCTTCCTCCACAAACTCCCACAGTCATGACTCTGAATCACTTTTGAACTGAAGTGATTGACCCCACTGACTGTGGACTAAGACCTGAGCCAAAAGAAATCTTTTTACTTTAAGTTGTTTTTCCCATTTATTTCTTCACAATATGAAAAGCTGAAAGTAAGGAAAATGATTTTGAATTTACTGTAACAACAGTGACTAGCACTTTCCAATTGAGAAGACCATATTCTCTGCTATGACAGATAAAAGTAGCCACAGGAAAAAATATACTTAGTATAAATATCAGCATACAGGCATTTCATAAGTAAATAATTTGATTCTTCTATTAGCAACTGACTTATTAAAATCAAGCTCCTATATTAGACCATATATTTCTAATTCCTTGATAACCAGGACGCTGTACTGTAACAGTATCTACCTGTAATTTTCTTCTGGCAGTCGAGTTTAATATTACTTGAATGTAAGAATATTATTTGAATGTAAGTGAATAATGTAATGAAGCAGACATATGATTGAAATTAAGCAGGACATTATTAAACCAGAATGGACTCTATGGTTGGTGATCTAAGGTCCTGGAATGCCAGGGATTACAACTAAATCCCATTCACTGATTTTGCTCTATATATGTAAATAATGGGGCTTTCATTGTTCATCACAAAGGTTTTGCATAGGTGTTTTACTGAAAACTTGGAACTGGCGCAACATATCTAGCAATATGTTTTTCCTGCTGTGAATTCTCTGTATCTCTCATATTAATTTAAGGCTAGTTTTCATTCTTTCGTATTTTGACTATGGCTCTTTTAACTTGCTAACTGCATAACATATACAGTACAAGAATAGAATGATAACACTGTAATTTCTATAAAAACTTTAATCTCAATTGTTATTAAGTTAATTCTAAATATTCTTATTGACTTAAACATTGTCACAATAACCATAGTCAGCTGATGGAAGTTTAATTATATTTTACTTTTAAGGATGCTAGAGAATTTTACAGGTTCCACAGTGAATGAGATGATACTTTTCTTAATATTTGCCTCTGAAATATTGTCCAATGTATGCTTAGGCTGATTCTCTTTTAAAAGTTCTGAAGCTTTCACCAGTAGATGAAGTGAAATTAGTTCTCAAAGCTTTTCCTAATCATCTCTCCTTAAGAAAAACTTCCCTGAATTCCAATAAATTGTTCACATTAATTTTCAACCCCCCCAGGTTTTTCTTGACAGAACATTTATAACTTTGCAATACAATATTTAATCATTACACAATGGTATGTTCCATTTTAGAATATGCATTGTAGGATATCCTGATGATGGTGACCTTTTCAAATTGGCATTTTTTTAAACATATTCAGTACAGGATCTACAGGTTCTCACTACATAGATCGGACTCATAGTAAGCCTCCTGTTTTCAGCCTCCCAAATGCTGGTGTTACAGGTGCGAGCCACTACATCCAGTCTCAGCCTCTGTCTCAACACACCCCAGGGGAGGGGCCAGCACAGCATGCTGGGGATCAAATCTGCCTATGTCGGCATTACATTTTATTTTATTTTTTATTTTTATTTTTTATATTTCTTATACTTTGCAAGAATGTTCTTTCTCTCTCTCTCTTTCTCTCTCTCTCTCTCTGATAGGCGATAGGTAAATTGATGATAGATAAGATTTATTAAATATCGTAGAATAGATACTTCAAAAGAAACTGGTTCCTTAGTAGGGATTTGTTCTTTAAAAATGACAGTAAATAAATTTGTCAAAACTCTAGCTACAGGGATATTTATCAGAAGAATTCTATTTATCATATATAACTCAGCAAAAACAGGACCCAGGCACAAAAACAGAAAAATTAAAAATCAAAGATTTGCAAGTGTGCAAAAATTTTACCCATTGTTATTTATTAATTTTGAAAGTGATGTGTACCAACTTGTCAGCTTGTTTTTCTCCACATTACACTGATTTCTCATGCTTGGTAGAGATACAGCCATCAATCTCCATGAAGCCAAAATTTCATTTTTGCCACCAGAAGAAAATCACCATCTTTCACTCAAACCAGTTACAAATACTCCAAGTGATTTTTCCAATCTGGGGCTCACTCCTGCACCACCACTTGTGTCCTGGGGTACAGCATGCAATGATGGGGAGAGAGCGTGATACCCTTAGGAAGCTCTTCTCTGAATTCTGTTCATACATTTCGCTTGCTAAGCACTTTCACAGAAGGACACTTAATATATTAAGCATGATAATGCAGGCAATTCTCAGGAAAAGCCTGTAGATGAACTGGAATGTAATTTAATACCTCATTCAATGATTTTTTTTCTTATTAAAAGGGAAAGGGATATATATATATATATATATATATATATATTTATTTATTTATTATGAGTATTCTTTTATAAGAATACTTAAGGTGCTTAAGGTGTTATTTACAGTAGACACATGCATTTCTGTTATGTTAGTTATTTTACCATACTTTACAACGTATTTCCATTGTAACAAATTAATCTTTCTGCCAAATTTTTAACCCATTAGCTGCAAAAATGACATTTATTTCTGGATGTGATTATAATACTGTGATGGCTTTCTCAGAACTCTTACAGTTATGTAACAATTGCATGTTCTAATTATATGCTCACCCTGAATAATGTGAATTCTGTTACTTGGTATCTAATTGCTAAATTTTTTTGACAATTTGGAAAATCAAATGCTATTCAGTAGAAACTTGTCAATTCACTAAATCAAATTCCAGACTGTATTGGTGTGTTCATTCCAATACCTACAATATCTATGATTTAAACTTGTTTTTTTTTTTCTTCTAAATTCAAGCTGTACTCATCAGTCCACACTTTCCAAGTGAGACTGATTTTCTCAGATCTTTTCAATCACTAGAATTTTCTTACCAATTCTGCATAAAATGCAGGAAAGGTGTTCAAGATTAATTCTGACCATATAAGAGAATAGTCACTTAGTTTTCAAGCACATGGATAGCTTTGGGTTCCCATTTCTGATATAATTAAATTATAATTTGTTAGTAATAATAAAACTTAACAGTGGTGGAAACAGTTTTTCAATGTTTGGCACTGTAGTAAATTACATTCTAAGAGCCAGAGGACTGACCACTGAAATCTTTCTGTATCCCCATGTAGACTAGGCATTAGGGACCATTAACGATGACATCAATGGGAACAATAATGGCTACAGAAGAGAATGTTATGGGCATAATTACTACATAACAGAAAATAACGGAACAATGGGAATGATAACATAACAGAAAACTGTATACTAGAATGCGATATGTGAATGTTCAAAGCATTTTATATATATTAATTTATTTACTCCTCATTATAGTCCTTTTAGGTGACTATTAGTGCTATCCACTCTATCGTTTAAGTAGATTATTTTTACCAATTCAAGTACTTTTATCAAGTACTTGAAACACTTAAATAATGTTCAAGTATCGTCAAATTTGCAAAGGTTCTTCAGTTAAGCACATCATCAGATTACTTAAACTAATTATTTTTCACTCTGTTGGATAACAATGGATTTTTAAATACACAAGCAATAAATAGACCAAAAATACTAAAATTTTGTTTATATTAACATGCATTCTCTCTTAATACATAAGGTTATAAAGCTTCTAAAAGTGTGTTTTTGTAACTGGTGAGCTGATCAGTGATAGAGCCCTTTTCCTACATATAGAAAGACCCAGTTTCAATCCCTACCACCACCAAATTATTATATTATATTATATTATATTATATTATATTATATTATATTATATTTATTATAGTGTATTTTTTCATAAATTTAGTTTTTAAAGAATACAGGTGAAATCAGGAAATATCCCTATTCACTAATTTAATAATATTTTTTCTCCCATAATTTTATATCCAAAGTTACATTTTGGGCTAACTGCATGGCCTACAACACAAAGTTTGTTTGTTAATTCATCACATAAATGGGAAAAGAAAATGTAGTATTTAGAGACAATGGAGTACTGCTCTGCAATAAAGATGGATAAATTTGAGCCATTTGTAGGAAAATGGATGCACATAAAGATGTTCAGGTTAATGAAATAAATATCACATAGATCTCTTACATAAGAATCCCATATAACATAAATAAAGAACAAAATAAAAGTGGGTAATAAAAAATGGTGAGAAAGTTTGCAAATAGAAAATGTATTAAAATGGAGATAGGAAGGGAAAAGAATTAAGATTGATAATGTGTATGTAGTAACTCCCCAACATACATGTAATCATTGTATGTCACACACATTCACTATTTCTAATTGGTCTTACTTTATCTTGGTCTTAATCATCCAGCAGAAAAATACAAAACAAGGTAAAAATGCAAAGCCATATTAATATGCTAAGCTGTAAAAGGCTCAAGTTAACAACTTCTGATATTGCCGGTCCTGTGGATAACCCACTACTATTATGGACTACTGGACTATGCTGGAATGTTTTGCTAAATTCACACACCTACAACATTTGAATGACAATGGAATACCTTTCTCTGACAAAACTAAACAAAAAAGGGAATATAAATGAAGGACAATTCTGTATCTGTATATTCAAAATAGTTATAATAGATATACAGGTATTTTCTCTTAATTCCTGAGAAGAAAGATTTGTACCAAGAGTGTTTGGACATCATATTATGTCTGCATCTTGTACTATGAACAACTACTATGAAGACAACAATATGCAAAATATTAATTATTGAAACTGTCCTAATTGTTTTTGAAGCTGTCTCATTGCTATTTGTTTATCAATACAGTTATTTTATAAAAGAAATAATATATCTTTTTCTTCATAAAAAATGCAATATCCTTTTTATGTATTATTTATTGGCACATGATTGTAGTACATAATAAATACATTCCCTGTTGGAAGTTGTTGCATATAAACAACACATTTTATTTTTATTTTTATTTTGCATTTTCCTCCCTATCCCTGCTCACTTCCTATTTTTGTTCTTTTTCTCATTTGCATAACATCTGTATCCTACTTTCTGTTGCATGTCTATTATTGAACTCTGTATGTTATATATACTTTGAATTTTTCACATAGGAAAGAATTATGAGATATTTATGCTTGTATCCCAATTAATTTTACTGGAATTTACTGTTTCAAGGTGCATCCATTTCTGCACAAGTGAATTTAATATATCCATTTTTATGTCAAAGTAGTACTCCACTGTGGGTTTTCTTATTTCTGTATTTGTCTTTCAATCACAATACCTTTCCATAGTACATATTTTCCCATTTTAAGTGTCCCTGTTCCCATCACTATTTTCAGCTTCCTTCCAGTACTTAGGTCAGTATTTGTGGCTAGTTCTTTAGCCATTTCCTTTGTTTTTGAAAACACTGCATGTAAAGACAAGGACAATTCAAAGGCAGATAAATGAGCCATAGCAGGGACAGATTTCTAAATTTGCCACAAGAAAGTTAAATTACTTTGTAAGAATTCAAATGTATTTTTATGCATGGGGCAAATAATATACAATAAGAGCAGTCAGATAGGAAGGTCAGTTCAAAAGACTCTACAGGTCATTAAAAGTCAAAAATGAGGAGCTCGTGGAAGATAAGTGAGGTGCAAACTGGAGGGGTGGAGTGTGCTCTTTCTTCATGTGCTAGATGGCCTCCTTCTTCATGTCAGATACAGCTTTAGCCCTGCTCTCAATAGTTGTTCTCATTCTACTTACAACATTTCACATGCATAGTTTTCTCTCATTGCTCAGACAATACCAGACACTCAAAATTAAGGAAACAGAATTTTTTTTTAGCTCACAGTTTGTGGAGGTTTCAGTCTTCAGTCAGCTGGCTCCAAGGCCAGGTTGCATGACAGGGGCAAAATTTCAAGGCGGTACAAGATAACAAAAGGAACAAGTGCAAATGGCAGGAGTAAGCCTTTTTCCAACTTTATATTTTAAGTGGGCTACCCACCCGCCAGGGCAACGGCAGCACACACACTGTCTCGGTGGCCTCCTCTTACACAAGGTGCAGATTTTTTTTTCATTGATTTCTGTATCTCCTCATATGTCTCTTCATCAATTTCTTTCTTTTTTTTTTTTTTTTGTTTTCATAGTGGTTTTTTGTTGCACAAGGTGCATACATGATAATCTATTCACATTGCACTGATAGTGTTCAGACAGGATATCCTGTTTGCTTCTTGTACTATGGATAACCCACTAGGAAAATAACAATGTAAAAGGTATTCATTATTGAAAATGTACTACAATTCGGCTTTAAAAAAAAGGATAGGTATACAGCTAAATTCTCTTAATTCATTGAATAGAGGCATCTGCTCTAATAGGTGCAGATGTTTAGTTGATCTTCTAAACTTCTCCAATTGACATAATACATCAACCATAACAAATAAGTTAGAATCAATCAATAAGAAGTTACATAGTCCGGGCGTGGTGGTGCGTGCCTGTAATCCCAGCCCTAGGGAGGCAGGAAGCAGGCGGATCACTGTGAATGTGGGCTGCATAGTGAGACCCTGTCAAATAAAAAAAAAAAAATCCTAAAAAAAAAAAAAGAATATGTTACATATATGTATGTCCCTTAAATTAAAATATGGTTACATTATGTTGTTATATAATATCATAAACTGAGTATCAATTCATACTCTACAGCTCTGTAAGACTTTTCTGTTGATTTTGTTATGGAACTTATGTTTAATATTTTAAACATTTTCATTTATCATTTCACTCAAAGGAAGTTTGTATGAGCTACTTAATACCCATTTTGTGAAAAAAAAACTTTGTTTCTATTGTTTCACAAATTATCCCAAAATGTAGCTGTTTAAAATGAAAAGTTTCAGGGCCTGGGAGATGGCTCAGTGGAATAAGGGCTTCCCTGGGAAATACAAGGGTCTGAGTTTAATTCTTGGTTTCCCCCCCAAAAAATAAATAAAATAATTAAGATTCATTTTTAATGGATTATGTTGGTCTGAAATCTACTTAGAAAATATTAGCCAAGGTTTATTTCTGATCTACAGTATCTTACATTGAGAAAAAAGTGGTGGCTCAGAGTCATAATGTGCTGTGCTCAGAATTGTTAAGCAAATGTTGTTAGTCACATATCTGAATATTGATAATTGATACTGCTTATTTTCTGGGACTTCAGTGGAGATTGCCATATAAAGCCTATATTTGACTTTTCTAAGTGTCACTGGTTTCTTTATGACATAATGCTCTTGAAGTATTTGGTCTTTTAATATGACAATTCAGGAAATATTACTTACTTCTTTCGTGTAAGAAATTAATTCATAGTGCCCACAAATAACACTTACACAATATCACAGCATTCTGTATTTCAGAAATCTGCATGAAGCATTTACTTATTGTCAATTTGTTGGCTAGTGCTTTCTTACTTGAGATTCCAAGGAACAATCTGCTTTTGTGCCCATTCTCTAAGAAAAATTTAATCTCCTACAGTTGTAAGACTGAGATCCTAATTTCTGGTTGTTGGAGGAGAAATATGCTCATATCTTGGAGGTCATTTCCAGCTGCAAGCACCTAATTTTCTTAAATGACTTATAGAAATGCTTTCATAACATAGCTATGGCACATTTCAGTTCAAATTCTCAAATATTTTGAGCTTCTGTAACTTCTTATTTCTATCTAGCCAAAATAGAATTATTCTATTAAATTTTCCATTATTTCAGAGTATCTCAGATAATTTCTTCTTATTATCTGAGAACTAATCAGAAACTGAAAAGTATTCTTTTTTCTCATGTAATAAGAAATGACCATTGGTTATGAAAAGGTGTCCCCTGAACTATGGCAGAGGATATGGGAAGGCCATTTGAAAACTATGCCTACTGCATTGCACAAGACAGGACTGGCCCTATATTTTTTCAGTACAGCACCAGGGCTCAAGTAACGCAATGCCTGGTGCATCAACTGGCTGAAAGTGAGTCATAGAGCTCTGTCCATGTCCAAGGGAAGAGGATATGGAGCCCAACTCTTGATAGTAGTGGTTAATTTCAGAACTAGTTCATTATGTGTGAAACCCATTTATTAAGCATGTGGTAAGGCATTCTGTTAATGTACAATTACAATTTCCAATCAATGTAATTATCATCTGGAAGTGTTCAGTAGATGCCTGTGGGAACAAAGAACAGGTTTGTGTAATCCAAAGCTGGCATCAGGTAGAAAACCCGGAGGGAATATGCAAGACGACCAAGAATTTAAAGTGAAGCTTGTTATATAAAATAATGGTTAAGTTGAATGGGTAAGTGGTGGCAGAGATAAGGGCTTATGTAATGTTTCATCTTGGGATCTGAGTTGATTGTGACAAACATGTTCCATCGGTGGTAGAGAATCAGGGAAAATAAGCTTAAGGATCTCAACAGGGGCCATTACGCAAAATATATTATACGCCATATGTGAATAGAAAATGTGAAAAAATTGTGAATAGAAAGAGCAGCAAATGACAGTCTTGGAAGGTAAAAAACAAACTCACAGCTGATTGGTAAGCTGATTTCTAGAAGTCCGGAGAAGTGAATGATCCCCAAAACTTTGAAAAACTGTGATAGCAATGAATGTGAATCGTTGTGGAAAGACAATAAACAATGCTGTTCTTCATTACATTTCTTTACTCATCATGAATCCCAGAATGGAACAAGGATCAGCTAATGTCGGAATCATACTGTGCTCTCTTAGTAGTATCATGAATAGCAGCTTTAGCCCATGGAGCAGCCCCATCAGGCACTTGCACCAGCATCCTGCCCACTCATTTCATGCTTCTTTTAACCCTTGGTTTCTTTACTGTTTTCTCTCGTGGCTTGCTATGAGCCAGAATATTCAGAGTAGATTACTGAACCCTTTGCTATTAAGAGTCATGTGGTTGCATTCAGAGCTTCTTTACTCTCTTAGTTTTTAGCTAGACATAAATTTATCTAACATTTAGACACTATGAAAATAATCATTAATAATAATGCACACTTGTGTTCCACTTCAGCACATTCAAGCATTTTCAAATTAATTTTTTATACTGTATCTTTCTCTGAATGATCCACAATATGCATTCTAAAGCAGCACACGTAGCTTTACATGGCTGGCTGACTATTCTATGACCTCTCTTGAGCTAGGGTTAATTTTTGATCCACAACTGTTCCTCTCAGGGTAACCTAATAAGCCCCAATTTCATTTGTTAAATTAGCTTATCCCATTTTAGTACTACTTCCTTTAAAATATATACAGATTATTGTATTATTTGTGTAATATCTGCATGTCTGAAGAAAATACAAGTTTTTCAGGGGAAGTCAGGAGCATCTATTTATTGCTTACTTACCATTATATTCACCAACATTTCATAATTTTAATTTTTTAAATGAATTAATTATTTATTTAAGTGGTACACAGTCTTACCATGCAGCCCAGACTCATAGAAATACTCCTGTCTCAGCCTCCCCAGGTCTGGGATTACGGGGTGCACCACCACACCTAGTTTTGATGTCTGGCATGACACAGGGTACCAGGCGTTGAGCCCATCTTTACACTTGCCAGACAGGTGCTTAGGCCACCAAGCTATCTCCTGGGCCCCTATAATTTTAATAAGTATTTGTAAAGTCAATGTATAAATCATTAGCACTTCCTGAACACGATTAAGTGACAGACACAAAACATGATACATCTTCAGAAAAATTTACAATTTACTTAACTCCATAACACACACACATACACACACACATACACACACACACACACACACACACACACACACACAAATTGTATCTTCTAGATAAATACGATTTTAAGATATGCATTGAAACTATGATACTTTATGTTTCACTTTAAAAGCCTATTTGATACAGTACCAAACTCTTACAGAAATGCTGATATGGCTGTTGGAGTAGATAAACATGCATGAACACTTCCAGTGACATGTGAAATGAGAGGAGGAAGACTTTCTGTCACTACTTAGGTAACCCTTCTTTGATTATGTAACAAAATGATAACAGTGCTTTTGATGTCTAGTGGGCACTTCCCAATTCTAGGCATGACTACAATTGTGGCAGCCACAGTGAGTTCTGGACAACTTTGGAAGCCTCTATCATCCTTGGTCCCCCACCCCATAATCTCAAGTGTGATATTGAGCTCCAGTGAATTTAAGGCGCTTCCTAAAAATGAAACAAAGGAGAAAAATGCAATCTAATACTTCCAGACCACACAGAACAAGTCTAGGAATAGAAGAACTTGGAAGTAAAACGTACTAGCATAGAAGAACTTAAAAGTAAAACACATGAAATTTCTGAAATGATAGCAACTGAAGTGTAGAAGCAAATGCCAGGCTGTAGATGAAATGAGATCAGAAATGCTTTCTCAGGTAAAAAAGAAATGACACTGATCATGAAAGAATAGCCCAACACATTTAAAGAAGACAGATTAAAAAACAGAAAAGCATATAAAATGATGCAAAAATTGAATGAACAATATAGGAAAGAATTAGAATGCATAAAACAGAGTCAAACATTTATTCAGAAAATTATAAATTCCATTGAAAGCTGGCAAATCCTCTTGAAAAAACAAAACGTAGACATTTAGATCTGGAAGATAGTGTTACAAGTAGTGATCATGACAGGAAATTTCTCTTACAAATAACAAAGAACAAAGAAATAAAAATTCTACTCCTGCTTGATGATGAAAAGAAACAATATGTTATTATTATATGTCAATAAAACAGCAAGAGCCAAAATAAATGACATAAAAGTTCATTTGTAAAAGTAGCAGCAGAAAATGTGCCAAGCATCTGGCATAAAGTTAAATGGAGCGTATATAAATCCAATTAGCCATGATCAAAATGAATCTACACCTAGACACATAACAATCAAGATGCCAGAAAGTCAGCAAAAGAACAGAGCACTAAAACTATCGGAGAAATGAAACTGATATCTATAAAAGAAAGTCCATCACAGTCACAGAAGATTTCTGAACCCAATATCAATTGAAGAAGATGTTGGAGTGAAGTATGTCAGATCTTAAAAGAAAACAACTACCCAAGATTGTTTTATTCTCCACAACTATCTTCGAAAAATTGATGAAATAAGATATTTCCATGACAAATAAAGAAAAAAAACTGGAGAAATTTATAAGCATTAAACCAACCATACAAAGAGTGTGGAAATAAATTTTACAAAGTGATAAAAATGACCACAACCATAAGAACAATAATATGAAGGAAGCACCAAATGCAAAGGATTAAAAAAAGATAAAAGTAAGGAATTAACAGCAAGAAGACAACATGACAAAAAAAGCCAGAGCATACTAGTTTTGACCACCAATGTAAACCAATCAAAAGAAGCAGTCTGGCAGAGTGGATCAAGAAAGGAAATCCAAAAATATACTTCATACAAGAATCACATTTAAATCAAATGATAATTCATACCTGAAAATCAAGGATGGAAAGCTCCGTGCAGCAGAACTCAGACAAAAGCAAGAGCAGGTATTAGCTTGATGGCAATGTAAACTTCGATCCAAGAATGTTTAAAAGAGCTAAGAAGTCACATGCTGTGCTGAGCAGAGATGCAGCCCAGGAGTGGTGGCACACACCTATGATCCTGGCGCTGGAGAGGCTGAGAACAGGCTGCTCATAGGGCTCAAGCTGCACAGTGAGACCGTGCACACAAAAAATGAGATAAAAGGTCACGTTTTAATGGGAAAACTTATATATATATATATATATATATATATATATATATATATATATATATATATATACCTCTCTGTTTCTCTTGAAGTTTTACATTCTCTGAAACAGATCATATACTAAAACATAGAACATGCAGAAGCAAATTCAAAGGAATTGAAGTTATCCTATGCATGTTATCAGACCAGAGAGCAAGAAATCAAAAATTGCTTAGAAAACAAATCACAGAACTCCAGAAACACTTGGAAATCATATACCATCCTGAAAATGCAATGGATGACAGATGAAATTAGAGAAGAAATTAAAGAATATTTACAATCAAAGGAAAATTCAGAAACAACATATTAAACCTGCGGGACCCAGTGAAAACAGCCATATGAGGGAAATTTACAGTAGTGAATGTTCACATCAGGAAAACAAAAGGAGCCCAAATAAACAAATTTACATTGCATGTCAAACCCCCAGGAAAAGAAGAGTAAGTCAGTGGAAAAGCCCAAAGAAGGCAGGTAGGCAAGTTATATGGATAGATAGATGGATAGCTGGATAGATGGATAGATAGATAGATAGATAGATATAGAGATACAGATATATAGATATATAATAGATATATAGATATATATTTAGAAGAGAAATTAATGCAATGGATCTAAGAAGTCAATACAAAGAGTTAAAGCATCAAATTACGTTCCTTAAAAGTATACACCCACAGGAAACATTATCAAACTCAAAATCATGCAATAAGTAGTGAAAGGGCCAAAAGCATTGCAGATCCCACAGAAACTCATAAGATCATCAATACCTACTTTGAAGATCTTTAGGCTAACAGGATGGAAACACCAAAAAAATGGACAGATTACTAGATGCATATTAATTACCATAGCTGAATAAAGAACATAAAAGTTCTGCATAACCAATATTAGTTAATGAAATTGAAAATTAATTAAAAAATTGCCAAAAGGAAAAGCTCAAGTCCTGATGGATTCAAAGCTAAGCTCTACAAGAAATACAGGGAAAATGTAATGCCAATTCTTTTAAAATTCTTCAACAAAATTGAAGGGGGGAGCCTAATACAATCCTGGAGGCAAGATTTACTGTGATGCTAAAACCAGAAAAAGACTCAAGTACGGACCACTTTCCATACTGAACATAAATGCAAAATCTTCAATAAATTAGTAGCAAACACAATGCAGTAAATCATCAAGATTATAGATATCTTTCACCATAATATTAAAAAATGAAACTCAGAAATCAATCTTAACAATGGAAGTAAAAAAGTCCATGCAATGAAAATTACAATCCTGTGACAAAAGAGATCAAAGACTATTTCTGAGGATGGAAAAATATTCCTTGTTGACACATAGGAAAATTCAACATTGCAAAAATGACCATATTCCCAAAATTGTTATACAAATTAAGTAAATCACAATGAAAACATGATTAATATACCTCAAAGATCTTGTGAAAATATTCCTAAAATTCACCTGAAACCAAAAGGGACTATAATAGCAAAAGCATTCTTAAGGCAACAATGGGTAGACTTGAGCTATTTCAATTCATGACTTGAAATTATACTGAGGGCTACTGTGCTAAAATCAGCACAGTACAGGAAGAAAACAAACTTGAGGATCAATAGAGCAGATTCAAAAATGCAGACTTAATCAAAACCACACATAGCCACTTGTCTTTTACAAAGGGGCCATACATGTTCCCTAGAAGAAACAGACTCTAATATATGATGCTGGAAAAATTGGGTTTCCATGTGCTAAAGACTAAAATTAGACCCATGTTTATTACCATTCACCAAACTAAAGTAAAAATGGATTTCCAGTGTCAATATTAAAACAGAAACAATAAATCTACTGAATGAGAAATTAGGTAGGAATGTTGAAGACACAGGGGTAGGTAAACAGTTCATGAACAAAATCAAACTGTGTGGAACATACTTCAAAGAATCCACAACTTGGATCTCATGTTTACAGAGGGAGAAAAACTGATTGGAATGGATGACTGCCAAATGATACAGGGAACCTCCAAATGCCGTAGAAAACAAATGATCTCCCAACCGGAAAGGTATCTGGAATGAGTTCATGTTCTCTAAAACTGACGAATAAATTTTAGGGACAAATTAAGGCTATGATCAGAATATACTTATTTAAGAAAAGAAAGCTCCTGTCTGAGAGAGGGACAGAAGAGGGGCCCAAGAGGATTGTCCACCAGGAAACTATCTTTTCTGTTGTACTCCAAAAATCAAGTGACAACGAGGCAAGTCCAAAAAGAAAAGAAGCGCTTTATTTTAGGTGGTACCCACCGGGTAGCCTCTCCATGGGAGAAGGAGGAGGGCCCCCCGAGGGCTGGGCAGCAGGGCTTTTATGCCTGAAAACCGCAGGCTGGGAGGGGTAAGCAAGCATGGCTACGTGAGGAACGAGG
>PVKA01009036.1:6314-18394 GCA_004027165.1 Ctenomys sociabilis
TCTATGTTTGTCGACCCCCCCCCCCCCCATGCTGAGCCACACCTACCCACAGAGTCAGGTTTTTGAAGATCATAGCCCCCAAACCTCCACTGCTACGATGGGATGGGGAAGCCGAGGCATCAGGAAACACGGAGACCTCCTGAGGACCTCAAGCTTCGCGCCTTCGACCCTTCAGTGCTAACTAGTGTCAGCACTGAAGGAGTTACTGCTGTGGGGAGCCTGGGGTTCCAGACTTAGGGGCGGATCCTGGGGCTTCCTCCCTGCAGACCGGGGGGTGCTGCTGCAGCTGAGGTAGCGAAGGCTGGTGAGGAGCTTAGAGCCTTGTAAGAAGGATATGGCAGGAGGGGAAGGAGATGCCTGTTGCTGACTAGAGTTGCTGAGTTGTCCTCAAGATTAAAGAGGTGGGGAAGGAAAGCCAGGAGGCACTCTCCCGAGCAGGTGAGTAGAGGGATGAGATCAAGTTGCCAACCCAGTGCAGGTAGTGGAGTCTTCCTATTGTGGAACCTCCTGCCAACAGGACCTGGAATAAGGTCTGTAGGCAATAAGGTTTTTACACAAAAGTTCTGGGCCTCCAACATGATGGCCGTTGGTAGATACCTATGTGGATATAGGAAGGAAGCTGTGGTCTTCATCTTGGGAAACAGCCCAAAAGGAACTAGGCCTGTAGAAGTAACATGCTGTACAGCTGCAGGCCAGGCCCTGTGCTAGGGTCCCATCTTTGGGGGCAGGTGGGCCCATGCTCTAAGTGTCCTAAGCTGTGTAGAGTTGGAAAGGGGTCCATGGCCTGTGTACCCCAAGCAGAGAATGCAGCGGAGGGAGGGGAATCTTGAGGCTGATGGGTGGCTGTGTGGGGCCCCAGGATTAACTAGGCAGTTGGTATGCCCGAGGTTGTTGGAAAAGCTGGAGATGGAGGAGAGCTGGCATGGAGGGAGAAGGAAGGGACAGAAGAACTGAGGGCAGTATTTCTGCTGAAGAGAACCTTGGGGGTGTTAGCATGAAGCACAGTGTATGGTTTGCATCTTCTGTCAAAAGACTATTAGAAATAAGACTATCAGCAAGTGAGCTGGATAGGATGTTCTGGCACAGTGAGATTCTAGGGATGAGATAGGGGTTAGGATCCTGAGCTCTGCCCCAATCGACAGCCCTCACTATCACCCTCAGCCTTCCTTCAGTGTAGGGCATGATACTTGGATCCATCCATCCTACTCTCTGAGTCTTCGGGTGTAGGGGATGAATCTTTTCCAGGCCACCTGTACCATAAGGTTAGTGTGTATCCTAACATTGTTGAGTTCCAGGATGCATGGCTCCCCTCGCAATTGTCATTCTTTCCCTGTCCCAGTCCTGCCCTTATGACACAACTAAGTATAGCTGTTACCACAGGACGACAGCTGGTTTAGTCTAAGAAGATACCACTGCCAGAAAGCTTTGGCCTTAGTTTCCAGCATGGCACTGAGCCTTGTGCAACCTAACAGGAGGTGACCTTGGCTCCCAGGCTATCTCAGCTGAGCCTGGATCGAAGGCAAGAGGTTGTTCAGAGCTCTGGAGCTCAATCAAGCTGATCCCTACCTTAGACCCTGCACATTGGATGGAGCTGATCCTGAGGACCAGCCTGGCTAAACTGACTCTGGATCTTGCATACCAGCCAGAAGTGGCCCTGGGATTCAACTTGATCACACTAACCCTGGATCCCACACACCAACCAGAGCTGATCCTGAGCCTCAGGCTAGCTGAACTGACCCTGGAGTCCACATGCCATCCAGAGATGAACTTCAGGCCTGGTCCAGCTGAGTTTACCCTGGATCCCAAACATCAGCCAAAGGAGACCCCAGCTCCCAGTCTGGCTGAGTTGACCTTGGAGCCTGTGCACTGCAGACCTGAGCTTATGGATGCTTGTGCTGACCTCATCAATGACCAGTGGCCCCGCAGCCGTGCCTCCCGCCTGCACTCCCTGGGCCAGTCCTCAGATGCCTTCCCCCTATGCTTGTTGCTTCTGAGCTCTCATCCCACTTCTGACACAGTCCCCACTGTGGTGGGCCATGCTCGCCTGTCACGGGTGCTAGCCCATCCCCACAGCCTCTTAGTAGAGACAGTGGTGGTGGCCCGGGCCCTGAGGGGCCGTGGCTTTGGCCGCCGTCTCATGGAGGGCCTGGAGGATTTCGCTCGGGCCCGAGGCTTTCGCCGGCTACACCTCACCACTCATGATCAGGTATACTTCTATGCCCACCTGGGATACCATCTAGGAGAGCCTGTGCAAGGCCTGGTCTTCAGCAGCCGACGACTGCCCACCAGCCTGCTCCGAGCCTTTCCTAAAGCTCCCGTTCCCCGCCCACCCCGCATGGTTTCTAGCCTGACTACCCAAGCTGTCCCAAGTAGCCCCAAGGGACCCCCGTTGCCACCACCCCCTCCCCTGCCTCAGCCTTTGAACACTTTACCTCCACCTCCAGCAGGGTCCCTGCCACAAAACCTGCTGGAGACACAATACCAAGACCTGAGGGGATGCCCCATATTCTGGATGGAAAAAGACATCTAAAGACCAAGACAAGGCACTGTCCTGAGTCACTGGACTGCTCAGTGGCCATACCTCAGTCCCTATCCCCTGGGGAAGCTTTAGTCTGTGCATGTTTCCTGGTTACTACTGAGGCCAGGAGATGGTTCTGTAGTTCTGGCTCAGAGCCATTAGTATGGCTGAATAAAGGCTTCTGTTGGGTGTGGCTGTGACAGTTTATTTGTTGACCCAACTTCATTTTGTTGACCCCGGTTCATTTTGGTCTTGGGCCCTTTGATCTTTGATGGCCTGACACCTGTCTTCTGTCTCTCTCAACCTGCTAAGCTAAGAGTGGGTCCTTTCCTTGTTCACGTATTACCAGTTACTGGGCACTTTCTGTACGTCAGGCCCTGGACAGGGCATAAGCAGTGGAGAATTATTGGGTACCTATCCGAGAGGACAGACAACCATTCAATGGCAGGAGGCCTAGTCCCTAAGGATCTAGGAAACTTCCTATAGGAGGTGATGTCATAGAAGAGACCCAAGTGCTAAGTAGGAATTAAACCAGGCAAATGAGAGCTCAAGTATTCTTGGAGCAGGGAACAAGGTGGCAGAGGAAAAAGGGGGACTTTTGACAACTGTGAATGAAGATGTTTCAAAAACACTGTGGTGTTTGAAGAAATAGAGAATTGTGGAGAGGAACTGCCAATATGTTTGGCATATGGCTGCTCTGAGAGAGCTATGGGACTCCTTGGATACTAATTTTTCTGCACCCTTTATCCTTGTGGGGAGGAGGTGGGGGAGCATTCCCTGCTCTATAGAAGATATGGCCATGGACTCAAATTTATTCCCTCTCTCCTACAGGTTTCCATCTCAGTGGCATGATCGTGCAGCTAGGCCCAGCCCTGGTGCTGGGGGTGGCCCTATGCGTGGGGTGTGGCCAGTCTTTGCTGCAGGATCCTGAACGACCCTTCTCTGTGCTGTGGAATGTACCCTCAGCACGCTGCAAGGCTCGCTTTGGGGTGCCCTTACCACTCAGTGCTCTGGGCATCATAGCCAACCATGGCCAGCATTTCCATGGCCAAAATGTTACCATCTTTTACAAGAACCAGCTTGGCCTGTATCCCTACCTTGGGCCCAAGGGCACAGTTCACAATGGGGGCATCCCCCAGGCTGTGCCCCTAGATCTCCATCTGGCACAGGCTGCCCACCAGATCCACCAGAGCTTAGAACCCAGGTTTGCTGGCCTAGCAGTGCTAGACTGGGAGGAGTGGTGTCCACTCTGGGCTGGAAACTGGGGCCACCGTAAAGCTTACAAGGCAGCCTCCTGGGCTTGGGCACAGCTTATGTTCCCTAACCTAAATCCTAAGGAGCAGCTGCACAAAGCCCATACAGATTTTGAGCAGGCAGCCCGTGCACTGATGGAGAGCACCCTACAGCTGGGCCAGGCACTGCGGCCCTATGGGCTCTGGGGTTTCTATCGATACCCAGCCTGTGGCAATAGTTGGCATCATATGGCTTCCAACTACACGGGTCGCTGCCATGAAGCCACCCTGGCCCGCAACACTCAACTGCATTGGCTCTGGGCTGCCTCCAGTGCTCTCTTTCCTAGCATCTACCTTCCACCCAAGCTGCCACCTGCCTACCACCAGACCTTTGTGCAACACCGCCTGGAAGAGGCCTTCCGAGTGGCCCTTGCTGGATACCCACATCCTCTGCCTGTCCTCGCCTACACCCGCCTCACACACCGACACTCTAGGAAGTTCCTGTCCCAGGTAAGTAGAAGCTGAGGTCTAGAAATCTGAGTTGGACGTGGCCCTGACTTGGAAAGTCTAAGGAGAAATCTTTGCCCAGGGAATTGGAGGGGAAGGTGCTGACCTAAGGGTGCTGAGAAGCCCCTATCATGGAGTATCTGATGAGAAGTATGATCATGGCAGTGAACTGGAGTCTCTCTCCCTCCCCCCCCCCTCCGCTGCGGGCACAGGTCTTCAGTTCAATCCCCAGTACCACACACACAAAAAAAATTCTATTTTGAAGTTGTTTTTTGTTCTTTGCTTTTTTAATTTGGTACACAAGTCTCACTATGCAACTCAAACATAGTGTGACCTCATGTCTCAGGCCCGGTTTCAGTGGCTGGGTTGCCACTGGACTAGCACAGCATGTGGCACTGGGGATTAAACCCAGGTCATTGTGCCTGCCAGGCAGTTGCTTAGACTGCCGAGCTATATGTCCCTGGCCCCAAGGAATCTCTTAAAAAAAAGAGGTAGATCCAAATAGACCTAGCAGCCCAGGTTTGACATTGCTCTTCACCTGCAGGATGACCTGGTACACACCATTGGCGTGAGTGCAGCACTGGGAGCAGACGGCGTGGTGCTCTGGGGGGACCTGAGTTTCTCCAGCTCTGAGGTGATCGTTTCCACCATTAACCAGCCATATCTCACATTGCTGGGGCCCCAGGGTGGGCTGAGGGAGCAGGCATATCAAGACCATGAAGCACAAGCATTTCACACATTTTTTTTCCTTCTCAGGAAAAGTGCTGGCATCTCCATGATTACCTGGTGGGCACTCTAGGCCCATATGTGATCAACGTGACCAGAGCAACCATGGTCTGCAGTCAACAGCAGTGCCATGGTCATGGGCGTTGTGCCCGCCGAAACCCAGAACAAAGGGAAGCTTTTCTGCACATGCAGCCAGAGGGCAGCCTTGGAACTTGGGAGTCCTTTAGCTGCCGCTGTTACCAGGGCTGGGCTGGCCCCACCTGCCAGGAGCCCAGACCTGGGGGTAGACGTAAGGAAGCAACATAATGTCCCTATCTCTTTTTCCTTTTGCGCAACTTGGGGTTGAACTCAGCCTTATGCTTGCCAGGGAAGCACTTACTCTACTGAGCCATCTCCCCAGCCTTTCTTTCCCTCTCTTGCCACCTTTCTGGTTCTACCGGCTCTCATCAGCTTAGTCAACCTTCTCAAATACACACTCCACTTCTTTGAGATCCCTGAAAGGTGAAAGGGGCCAGGAGGAAAAAAAAAAAAAAACTTGTAACAAGGTTCCCTGAGCTGAGCTGAGGCAAGAGGATCGTTCTGAGTTCTAGACCAGCCTGGGCTACATAGGCAAGTTCAAAGCCAGCCTAGACTACACAGACCTAGCTTAAACAAACAGACAAACAAAAAAGGACATAGAGATCATCTGACTTCAAAAATGGCCAATCCAGTGCTTTGTTTCTAAACCTCACAGATGGGTTACAAAACAGACCCATCTTGGGGCAGAGCGCTTCCAAAAAGATCGGGGTTAAGATCTGGTTTAAGCCGTTGTCTGTTCACAGCTTTCATCATAAAGTCAGTTTTCGTTTCACTGTCTGATGGCTGGCTGTTTCCTCTATTTTGTTAAACCCCAGACTCTTCCATTGCGCGAGTATTGCGGAGTAGCCCTTCACCAGCGGAGAGAAACTCCGGGGTTAACAACCCGGCTAAACACGAGCCGGGGGTGGGGATTAGGAATGGGGGTGCCGCACAGCATTGTGGGTGCATAGTTCACGCCAGAGCCACATCGCTTTGTGAGTCCCAAGAGTGGACTACGATTTCCGTGGAGCTCTGCTTCCAGCCGACGGGCCCTAATCCGTGCGCGCAGCCCCCTGGGAATAATAGTTTCGCCGAGCGGACGCTGATCTGAACCGGGCAACCGGGTACTCGCCTTCCCGGCGACCCGCTTGGCAGGGCGGGGCGCCTCGCGAAGATGGTGGCGCGCGCGGCGTGTGGCTCCCTGCGTCTGGCCAAGTCTCAGCGCCCGGCACTGACCAGCGCTTCGCTGGCCTGGAGCCCCCGTCCCCCGGGGCCCTGACCTTGCGCCCCCGCGCCCCCCGCGCCCGGATCCCGGCATGCCTCGCGCTCGTAAGGGCAACGCGCCCCGCAAGGGCGGCCAGCGCCGTGGAGGAGGTGAGTGGGGGCGCAGGGCGGCCCTCCGCAGCGAGGAGGGGTCCTGTGGGCGTCCACCGCAGTGTCCCAGCGTGTCGGGACGTGGGGAAGCCCCCCCTCGGCCAGCCCGGCGCAGTCTAGCGAAACTGCCGTAGCCAGCACGTGCTCGCGCCGGCATTGGCCACGTGTGCACCCCGCTTGAGCAGGTTGCCGGCCGCTTGCCCGGCTTTCCAGCCCTGAGGAAGCCTCACGGAACCAGAAGCATGACCCGGCCAGCACGTCCGGGCTTCGGTTTCCCTCGTGGTCCTCTATTCCAGTTGCTTAGTACAGTGGAAAAACCATGGACAGGATAGGAAATCAGTCCCCTTGCCAAGACCTTTGGTGGACTAGACAGGGGAAGGTGTGAAATCGGGAAGGTACAGAATTGGGGCCTTGATACTTGTGGGCTTGGGGATTGGATGAGTATTCTAGAGCCAGGGGCCAGGGAGATAGCTCAGTAGAATAAGCGCTTGCCTAGTAAGCACAAAGGCTCAATCCCCGGTTCCGCCAAAAAAAAAAAAAACAAAACAAAACAGTATCCTGGAGCCTGAGGCAGTCTTGGTACTCTGTTATCAGTCTCAACCAAGAGCCTGTATTTTTGTAGTAAACATGTTTATTCTGCGGTGATAGCAGAGGGCCAAGCACAACTTTGCCCTAATGCGGTCTGGGGGGCAGAGTGACATAGGATAGTGAGTGATAACACAACAGAGGCTGGTCCTGAAACTGTTCACAGAGTGGTGTGTGAACCACTCTGTGGTTCCCATACTCAAACCTAGGAGACCCTATGGGAAGGGTGTCCAGGTGAGAAGAGAACCACATGCCAAGAATATGTGAAAAAGCCCAGTAGCTGCCCTGGAAGGGACGTAGCACTGTGGTACAAGAGAAGGGACGGTCAGCAGCTTTAGCAGGTAGGGTAGTAAAGGAGGAAGTGAGCAGAGGCCATTGTGCTGGCTAGACTTTTTCCTGCAGGCAATAAGTGTGTAAGTTCTTGAGAGGTAAAGCTAGCCAGGTAATGAGAAACTGTCAAGGACTTCCCTGTAGTAGCCATGCTTGCCAAAGTCCACCCTTAGCCCTGGATAGCACCCACACACCAGACCAGAATACTCTGGCCCTAAATCCCTGAAACTTCCCTGTGTTCCCTGTTTTTAGGGGCTCACCTGATCAGGACCTCTTCAGGGTCAGAAGGAACCTGTTTGTCTGTCTACCCAGAACTGACCGCCTTAAATGGATCAGGGGAAGCTGAGCCATCTTCCTAGCCCAGAGTTGGGATTCTTAAATCCCACATCTGCTGAACTGTAGCTATTTTTAATCTTTGCATCCTCTGTTTTGGGGTATAATGTAGGCCAGGCTACAAATCTGATGGAGCAACTTAAGCCTTTCCCTTCTACGTTTTTCCCCCTTTCTACCTTTACTAGCTCTCAGTCTCCTAGGTAAGACAATGTACTTAAAATACGGGGTTCCCAGCATACCCAATGGGAACTGGGCTTCTGTCCCAATGGCTGACAGGTGGCTTGATGAGTTTGTTGGCCTGAAATAAAGCCATAACAAGTCATTTGTTTTCACTTGCTGCCCCTGAAAGAGGTGCTTTTTCATCTCTGCTTTGCGTATTAAAAAAACAGGCATAGAATAAGCACTTCCTTGGCAAGTGCAAGGGCCTGAGTTCAATCCCTGGTTCCACCAAAAAAAAAACAGAGGCCTCAGCCTGGTGAGATAGTGCACATCTGTAATCCCAGCACTTGGAAGGCTGAGACAAGAAAATTGTCACAAGTTCAAGGCCAGCCTGTTAAAATGTGGGATGGAAGTAGTCCAGTGGTAGAGTGCTTGTCTAGCATGCTCGTGAGAGCACCTGGCTTTGATATCCAGTGCTAGGAAAAATTGTAGCATTGGGAGAAAAAATATAGAGTTGGGTTTTATTTATTCTTTTGCAGAACCAGGAATTGAACTTAGGCCCTTGTGCTTGCCAGGGAAGCACTTATTCCACTGAGCCATCTTCCCGGCCTAGAATTGGGATTCTTAAATCCCACATCTGCTGAACTCTGTAACTGTTTCTGATCCTTGCATCATCTGTTTTGGGGTATAATTCAGGCCAGGCTATAAATTTGGTGGAACAACTTCAACCTTTCCCTTGTACCTTTTCCCCCCTTTCTACCTTTACTAGCTCCCAGTCTCTTACTTAAAATAGTTTTTGTCCATAGGCACTGCCTACCAAACCTGCTAGGTATCCCTAGGCTGAGATAGTACCTAACAAATACTTTCTTACAGATGGACCTTCCCATTTTCTTGCTTCCTAGCCCAAGGCCCCACATCAGCCACTGTAGTGCCTACTTCAGCTTTGGTTTTCTCCCTCAGAGAAGGGGCAGCATTTTCTTTGATGGAGTTGTAAGGTTGAGTGACATACCCCTAGTCATGCCTCATCAATGGAAGCATGCTGAGTAACTTAACAAATACTCCCTAGGTGCCCGGTGCAGTGCCCAAGCTGACTCAGGTTCCAGTGAGGATGAGGCAGCCAGTGAGGCCCGTAGTACCACCAGTGAATGTCCCAGCCTTCTGAGCACCACAGCAGAGGATGGCCTAGGTAAGAGCAAGTAGCCATGTGGCAGGGATTCAATGAGGGCTCCATTGGGTGAGGGCAAGAAGCAGTGCTGATCTGCCGGCCTTGCAGGGGGGGATGCTGTGGATGAGCAGGGCCAACAGGAAGATCTCGAAGAAAAGCTAAAGGAATGTGTGGACTGCCTTACAAACAAGAGGTACCCCTGGCTGCCAGCCTACTCCTATATCCAGGGATTTGCTCAACCCATGCCAAGTATAAGGGACAGCTGGCCCACATGACCCTCCCTTCTCTACCCTTAGTGCCAAGACCCGGCAAGGAGCTCTGGAGAGCCTGCGCCTGGCCCTGGCTTCCCACCTGCTCCCTGACTTTTTGCTGGAACGCTGCCTCACACTGACTGATGCCTTGGAAAAGTGCCTCAAGAAAGGTCAGGCCTTGGGGTTTGTGGAGGACCTTAAGTGGGCAAGTGCTGACCCTTGCTGCATGGGCTGACTGGAAAGCATCCTGCAGGGAAAGGTGAAGAACAGGCCCTAGCTGCTGCCGTGCTAGGCCTGCTCTGTGTGCAGCTGGGCCCTGGATCCAAAGGTGATGAGCTATTCCACAGCCTGCGGCCCCTGCTAGTCTCTGTGCTCAGTGACAGCACAGCTAGCCCCACTGCCCGGCTTCATGTGAGTGTTTCTATGCCCTGTGAAATCCTTCTACTTTATTCCAAGCAGAGTAGTGGGTTATACCTGCTTTCAGACTCCCTACCTTGAAGGGGTGGGGTGAGCCCTGCAGCTAGAAAACCAGACTGACCTCTGATGATGGCCTAGCCTTGTCCTTTCAACAGTGTGCTTCTACTCTTGGCGTGGGGTGCTATGTGGCTGCTGCCGACATCCAGGTGAGCGGTCTTTGGACACCGATGGTGGAGCACCCAGGCCCCTAGCTTTGTCCCTGAGCCATTCCCCTGTCCTCCTGTGTTCTTAGGACCTGGCCTCTTGCCTTGCCTGCTTAGAAAGTATTTTCAGCCAACCGGGTGGCGCAGATGGCTCCGCAGCCCCTGTGGCCCCTGCCAGCCTGCACGGCCTGCTCTGTGCTGCATTGCAGGCCTGGGCGCTGCTGCTTACTATCTGCCCCAGCACCCGCATCAGCGACATCCTTGACAGGTGAGGTTGGATGCCCACTGGGCAGGTGGGAGGTGATTGTGAAGGGAGTGCGGCCACACACATAGCTTAGCCTGCCCCTTCTCCAGGCAGCTGTCCCAGCTGCCCCGCCTCTTGTCCAGTGAAAGTGTGAACCTGCGGATTGCTGCTGGTGAAACCATCGCACTGCTCTTTGAGCTCGCCCGGGACCTTGAGGTGCAAGGATGGTAGGGGGTGCCCACTGGTGCTACTGCCCATGCTAGGCTGGATGCAGAGAGCGCATGCCATAGCACACAAAGCGACTCTTAGGTCATTTTATAGGAGTGGTGTCCTCAGTACTGACTCACGTGGTACATGTTATGATGGGATCCCTGAGGAGAGATATCCTGTGCAGGAGGGCGGCAGAGGTTATGAGAGGAGCCAGACAGAGAAGAAGAGGGCTGTTAGGAAAGAAAGGCTTTGGGCAACCCCATGTTGAAAGCCATCAGTGCTTAAGCTTCTGCCTCCTGCCTTCATTGCTCCCGCACAGGAGGACTTTGTTTACGAGGACATGGAAGCCCTCTGTGGTGCTTTGCGCACTCTAGCCACGGACAGCAATAAGTACCGTGCCAAAGCTGACCGCCGGCGCCAGCGCTCTATTTTCCGTGCCGTGCTGCATTTTGTTGAGGTACGTGTGTGTGTGAGAATGTGTGTATCCCAGCAGGAGTCCAGCCCCAGGCATAGCACAACTGTGGACCTCTGCTACCCTGCAGGGTGGTGAATGTGAGGAAGAGACGATACGCTTTGGACTGGAAATGCTGTATGTAGACAGCTGGGCTCGGCACCGGATCTATGCTGCCTTCAAGAATGTGCTGGGTTCAGGCATGCACTACCACCTACAGGTGAGGGGATGGGCAGGGAGTGCTCCCCAGTTTGGCTGCTGTGGAGTGGACTCGATTCACTGCCTTCTCTGTCCCCAGAATAATGAGCTTCTCCGTGACATCTTTGGCTTGGGCCCTGTGCTGGTGCTGGATGCCCCTGCTTTGAAAGCCTGTAAAGTTTCACGTTTTGAGAAGGTTTGCCTCCTTGAATACCTTTGTTTCTTTTCCATTCCCATTTCCTGAAGGCTTCCAGCTCTACAAGGGCTAAGGGAAGAGCCCTGGGCTTTCTTCCCAGTTTACTAGATTCCTTGGGTTGGGGAAATGGTTGTGGGTTGGAGAAATGGCTCAGTGGAATAAGCACTTCCCTGGCAAGTGCATAGGGCCTGAGTTCAATCCCCAGTTCTGCAAAAAAAAAAAAAAAAAAATGGTTTACTAGATTCCACCCTTTTCTCCACCCAGCACCTGTACAATGCTGCTTCCTTCAAAGCCCGAACCAAGGCTCGAAGCCGTGTGCGGGACAAGCGGGCAGATATCCTGTGAGATAGACCAGCTGAAGACAAGACTATTCACACCCTTGCCTGTATTTTTAACAGAAGACAGTGCATAAGAACTGGTTTCTGCCAGTGACTGTCAAATTTATTTTTTTTAAGACAAAACCAAAAACAGATAGGATGGGTGAGTAGGATAAGGGACCCCTGCCCTTTATCCCTGCGCTCAGCCCTGTGGCTTATTCCTGCCCTATCTCAGGCAGGGCCAAATGAGTGCCTGTCTCAGGGCTGTGGGTGGGGCAAGCAGTAGCAAAGTCCCTTTGCTTTCTTAGGCCTTGCTCCTTTGGAGTAACCCACAAAAAAAAAAAAAAGAGAGAGAGGACAAAGGGGCCAGGGAGATGGCTCAGTGGAATAAGCACTTCCCTGGCAAGCGCAAGGGCATGAGTTCAATCTCTGGTTCTGCAAAAAAAAAAAAAAAGATGAAGTAACCCAATTCTTCAGGGTAGCTGGATAGATACCACCATGGCAAGTGTTGAGGCAGAGCTACCCGGAAAGGATTTTTGTGTTGATTTTTAAAGATTATAAGAGATAATTAAATAGAATATAATGTTCTGCCTCTGTGGTCCTGACT